>PVKA01031947.1:0-25766 GCA_004027165.1 Ctenomys sociabilis | reverse complement strand
TCAAAAACACACACACACACACACACACACACACACACACACACACACACGAGTTATATATGAAGAGAATGCAGGAAACCTAAAGCCAAAGAATCCAGCTGAGGGCCTGGGTCTCATGGCAGCACCTACATGAGTCTGCTGAAGACCCAGAGCCTATAATAATACCCTTACAAGTTCAACTGGAGGCCAAGAGCCCACGACAATGTCTCACACAGACTTATTTCGTGAATTTGCAGGGGGACGGTCCAAAGGTCAGTGATGGAAGCTAGAAAGTCCATGCCAGCAGGATGAAGGGACTGTGCCAGCAGGCTGAGGGATCTGCGTTGGAGCCAGGAAGCAACACCAAAGTTAAGAAGCAGAGTTTCTTCAAGAGGTACCCCAGCCATCCTCAGTAACAGTGAGGTCATGAGCTCCTCCAGCAATGAGGAAAGCTGAGCTCCCATCAGGAGAGCCAACATGACAACTTCTCCAGGAGGCTGAGCTGTGTACCATCTCCTCCTCCGGAGCCAGGAAGCAATGCTTAAAGTGAAGACCTGAGTTCCCCAAAAGTGAACCTCAGCCATCCTCAGGGACAACGAGGTCCCAGGCTCCTCTGATGATCAGAAGAGCTGAGTTTCCATCAACACCAGCAAGACAAGGTCCTGAGGGAGAACCAACAGCTCCTACAGCCTCCCTAGCAGCTCTGCACCAGCTTCTCTGGCACCCTCTTCTCTTCTTCCTCCCCAGAGCCACCTGTTATGCTGCCAAGGACAACCCCCAGCCAGGCCTTCCACCCCAGCACCATGCTGGCTTAGTTCAGCTGGGTGTGACAAGCTAACCACCAGCTGGCACCCACCACACTTAGGAACAGCTGGGAAACAAATCTCTTCCCAAAATTTATCAGAGAAAGGGCACTTCTAAAGGTGTAGGAAGATATCTAGATGGGCTTTCCTACAGAGTATGCCCTTGCGAAGACTATGCTTTTCCTAGATAATAGAATCATAAGTCTCAGACTCTCCATTATTTTTATTTATTTATTTATTTTTGGCAGAACTGAGGATTGAACTCAGGCCCTTACATTTGCCAGGGAAGTGCTTATTCCACTGAGCCATCTGCCCAGCCCAAGTGCATTACTTTTTAAAAAAATGCCCAGCATATGGTCGAGGGAGGTGCTGTTCAAAGGACACATGTAAAAGAAGGGCACAATTTTATACTTCTTGTGGTCACATTTTTGAAAAAAGGACACAGCCAGGCATAGTGATATATACCTGTCATTCCCACACCCTGGGAAGCTGAGACAGGATGGTCACAAGTTTGAGCCAAGCCTGAGCAACTGAACATGATGTTGTCTCAAGAATTTTTTTAACTTGTTAAATTTTTTTAGTTAATTAAGTTTATTGGTACATTTTAGGTCTACATAATGACTACTTTTATCATAGGAATTTGTACCTGTACATGATAATATCTTGATTCTTTATTTTTTTTTTTCTGCTGTTCTTTTCTTTTAATTTAATTTCATTTTTTTATTTTTTTATTTTTGGTGGAACCAAAGATTGAACTCAGGCCCTTGTGCTTATCAGGCAAACACTTATTCTACTGAGCTATCTCTCCAGCCCCTTTGATTCTTTTTTTCTCAATTCCCCTACCCCTCTTCCCCTCTTTGTTTTCATTTTTTCCTCCTTTTCTTGTCTTCAAAATAAAAAATTTAAAGAGGCCTAGGGGGACAGGTATATAACTCGGCAGCACAATATTTACCTGGCAAGCACAAGGTCCTCAGTTTGATCCCCGATACTGCAAAAAAGAAAGAAAAATGAAAATATTTTATTCCTTTTGAAGGTTAAATAAAGGGCTGAGGCTGTAGCTTAGTGGAGAAATGTTGCTGGGCTTCCTGGCATGCATAAGCCTCTGGGCTCAAACTTCAGTGTGAGCGTGCGCGCACACACACACACACACACACACGCACGCGTGCACACACACACGCGCGCACGCACGCACACGCACACACACACACACGGTTGAAAGCTATTTCATGGCAAGTAAATACCGCATTTTATTTATCTGTTCATCTATGGAAGGATGTTTTTTGTCAGTCTCATTGTTGGCTATTGGAATACTGCTTCCATGGATGTGAGTGTACAAAGAATGGTTCAAGTCTCTGTTCTCTGTTCTGTTGGCTCTGTAGCAGTAGAATTGCTGGGTCAAAGGCTAATTCTGATTGTTACTGCTGCTCCTCCATTTGCTTTTGCTTCCTCTTTACCACTGCCATGAACTGCTGCTCTCGGCTCTGTGCCGCTCTGCCTTGGAGCCGGCCAACTACGGACTGAAACCTCCAGTAACTGTGAGCTAAATAAACCTTTCCTTCTTTCATTTTGGGAATCAGGTATCTGTTCCAGCAATGAAAGAAGAGTAACAGACAGAATTTGGTTCCGAAGGAGTGGGGTCGTTGCTGTGGCTAAACTTGACCATGTGGATTACAAGCTTTTGGGTACGGCTTATGGGAAGAGACAGGAAATGTTTGGAGAGGTTGTCTACTTGAGAAGAGCTGGACAGCTTCGGCTGTTCTGTAGGGGAGATTCTGGTCAGAGTGTAGACCAGAAGCCTGTCAGGAAGCTGGCCTGTAAAAATCAGGCTGGGGAGGTTTCTGCTGGGAAGAAGGACCGCATTGGTTGCTGGACTCTGGATGATTTGTGCTATGGCTTGGCTGAAAGTCTGCCTGAATTTTGCTCATGCCCAGAGACTGCCTAAGACTGAGATTAAGCACAGGGGACTGATTAATCTTTCGAAAGATATTAGAAAGCAGCCCAATATTGGGATGGTGGCATGGTTGTTATTGGGGGCTTTTAGCCAGATTTATGTTGAGAATCAAGAGCAAAGAGTGCAGCAGGATGATTTGAAATGTCATGAGCTTAGCCAGAAAGGAAGCTCCAGGAAAGCTGTGGACTGCAAAGATGGAGCTAAGAGGGTCTCCATTGCTCAGAAAGAACCAGAAAAATCAAAAGGAGGGCCTGAGTGCATCACAGGAGGTGGCAGGTCCCCACCCTTTGCAGCCTCAGAACTGCAAAGGTCAGAGACTTTGCTTTGAGGAAAAAGCCACTGAGCCCCATGTTTCAGAATGGCAGCAGGGGCCACACCAGGTACCAAAATGGTGCCAGCATGGACAATTTGTTCCTCAGAATCAGGGTCAGAGTGTTTAGCAATCCAGACACTCAACACCTACAGCCAAGAAAAAAAGGAAGCCTGGCTACTGCTCCAGCTGGCAGCAGACCTTGGCATCATCCACATGGCACTGGTTTTAGGTACATTCAGAATGCAGGAGTTGTGAGGTTAAGACAGCTTCCACCCTGATTTCAGAAGAAGGCCTGGGAGGCCAGGCAGTGTGCCCCTGAGAGGGCTGTGTGTAAAGCTGTGAGTGAGAAATCTACTCAGTAGACTTCTAGAAAATTTTCCAGAAATTTGGAAAAGCCAGGAACATGGATCATCTAAGGGAAACTGCAAGGAAGGAGCAAAGTCAGTCTAAGAGAAGCCATGGGAGCTACCACCACGAGTGCCATAGGGGCAGGGCCATGGAGGGCCTGTGGAGCTCACAACTCAGCACAGACTGCTTTGGATGTTCCAGTTGGAACGGGCTTTAATGCTTGCCCTGCTGGATTTTGGACCTGTGTTGGTCCCAGTGTTTTGCATTCCCCTGTTGTCTGCAACTTTTGGAATGTTAATGTTTATCTTGTGCCTTTGAATATTTGATGTGTTTAACTTTTCTTTTCTATAGGAGCCCATAGAGAAGAGTTTGCCTTAGATCTTGAGGAGACTTGGGTCTTGGACTTTTCAACAACGCTGAAACTGTTGGGATTTTGGCAGCTCTTAGAGATGGACTACAATGCCTTTTGAACAAAGGGATGTGCATGAGACTTTAGGGGCCCAGGGGTGGAATATTATGGTTTGTGTCTAGTTGTCCCCCCAAAGCCTCATGCAGTTGTGGGGCTTCTAGAATTTGTGATTAACTCATGATCCACTGGGATTATAAATAAATTTTAAAAAAAGACTAATTCTATGCCTTGCCTTTTTTTAGTTTTTTTTTTTTTTTTTTTTTTTTGAGACAGGATCTCACTGTGCAGCTCAGGCTGGCCTTGGACTCACAGTGACCCTCTTGCTTCAGCCACCTGAGCACTGGGATTCTGCCCCGCCTGGCTCTCCTTTGTCCTCTGAGAAACTGCCTGCTGGCAGCATCTGCACAGATTTGCGCCCCATGGGAAAGCCCAGGGGCCAGCTGAGCAGGTCTCTCCAAATGTTTGTATTCTGAGCTCTGGATGAACACTGGCTGGCCGGCAGCACCACCCAATCAGTAGGAATGGAAGGGCGCTTCCCACTGCTCTTGGCCCGCGTCTGCACATGGGCAGCCTCACAGGCCCGTGCTCTCCCAGGGCCACAGCCCGGCTCTTGGTGCAGAGCGGAGTCCGAATGTGGCCTGCAACTGCCGCCGCTCTCCTGCAGCCCTGGGCTTCCCCGGGGTTCTGCCTGGGCTGTGCAGGGCCCACTGGAGCTCCCTCCCTTCTCCTTTCCAGTCTCCCCCAGTGGCTTCTTCTCCAAGTTCGTGAGTGACCATGTTGTTGCCCACTCCTCCCCTGCTCCTCTCTTGTCCGTGCAGCAGTCCTGGCCATCTGTTCGTTTTTCTCTCCCTGGCTGGGTCTTCTGGGTGCCCAGAAGCCTTGTGAGCTGCATTATTAGATGCGTGGAGATCTGAACGCATACTGCACGCCATAAAGCACATGCCCATCTGTCATTTTCCCTCCTTTCCTTCCTCCCTCCCTAGAAGGAGAGAGAGCTCTCTTCTTCTTCCTTGTTGCTTGGGGGATCAAATCCAAGGCCTCAAGCATGGCAGGCCCATCTGGGTACATCCTCCAGCCTTCACAGATGTTTTCATTTGCAAATATTTTTGACATCTAAAATACAACTGTAGGGCCGGCCAAATAGCTCAGCAGGTTACACTGCCTGCTTAGGGGGCACTGAGACTGAGCGTGGTGGCATGAGCCTGTAATCCAACACTTGGGAGGCTGAAAATAGGTGGATCACTAGGAGTCCCATGTGGTGAGATCCTGTACTAAATAAAACAAACAAACAACAACAAAAACCAACAACTGTAATCCAGGTGTGGTGGCACATACCTGTGATCTCAGCACTTGGGAGGCTGAGGCAGGAGGATTGCTTCAAGTGTAAGACTAGCCTTGAGCAAAGTGAGTTCAAGGCCAGCCTGAACTGCATAGTGAGACCCTGTTTCAACAAACAACAGTACTTATATCTGCTTGCAAAGTGAATGAAAAGACTAGTACCACAGGGGCCTGTGAGATAGCTTAGCGATCTAAAGCCCCTGCTTAGGCAAGCGCAGAACTGAGGTGGATCCCCAGCACCACATGCTGCTCCAGCCCCTCCCCCAGGGTGGGCTGTGCCAGCCACAAGGGGGAAAGAAGGAGCATGAGAGCAAGAGACTACCATAGCTTTGTGACCCAGCATGGCAGTGGTAGAAAAACCTTAGCAGTAGTTCCACAAAAGTAGGCTAAGAGGTAACATGAAACTGTTCCTTCACACCAGAGGTCCTTTGTTTCCTACAAGTGAATGCCTGTGTCTTGCCTGGCTATTGGAAGAAGTGGGAAACACCCCACATGTGTAGCTTATAAAAGTGGATTTCTTTTTTTCTCTATGTAGGAGATCTCCTTCTCTTTCTCTCCCTTCCTCCCCCACCTCACCTATCAATCCATCCATCCATCCATCCATCCATCCATCCATCCATCCATCCATCCACTCATCTATCACATTACAGTCCATAACATATTAGTATATGTTCTTTGTGGAAAGTTTTCTTCCCCTCCCTCCCTCTCCTCTGTCTCTTATTACTTTGCCCATTTGAGAAAGGCCCATTTCCCTCGCTCCTTGTTGTCTAGCTCTTGTTTGGTTTGAGGTTTATATTTTGCTGCCTTGATGTCTGAACTCATGTTTCTGACTTATTTCACTTAACGTTGTGGTCTCAAGATATGCCCATTTCCTACAAAGGACGCGAGTTTTTCTTGATTTATGGTGGGTAACTCTGCACTGTGTGTAGACACCACATCCTCTCTATCCATTCGTCAGCTGATAGATACACAAGCAGCTTCAAGACGAACTGTGCTGCCACCATCCAGGGGCTTCAGGTGTCACAGTAGTGTCACACAGTAGTGTGGTCACACAGTAGTGTGAAGCCTGTAACTCTTGGGAAGATAACAAGAGGAAGAATAGCTGGATCAAATGGAATTGCTAATTTTAGTTTGTTTTTTTTTCATGACCAATCTGAGTCTTAAGTTATTTATTTAGGCCATCTCCTGCAGAAGCAAAGGGATGGAAGATCAGTATGATGGTCACCATTTGATACAAGTAAGAAAGGTGAGCTTAAGGTCCCATACGCTTTTCTGGTTCACGTGCAGAGTAATGGTCCAAGTCAGAGCCATGCTGCCCGGTGCCCGGGTAATGATGGTCCAGGTTCTCTTTATTCATCTTCATAGCCAATTGGAAGCGGATTCACATGAGGGTTATGGAACAGAGTATGGTTACCATCTCCCCAAGGAAAAGGCTTGGTCCTGATGCAGAGGTGGGGGTAGGGGACGAACTCGGGTCTCTCCTCCTCCCCGTGGTGCGACTTCTGGAAAACATTCAGCATGCTCACTCCCACTCCCAGGAGCATCACGAATAAGGTGAGGGCCTTCCACGAGCGAGCTAAGCCTTCTCCTCCGTGGGCGCCACTCGACATAGGCCGTGCCACCTGCGGGTGGGACCGGCCTAGCAGCCAAGAAAGCCGGGACCCAGCACTGCCACAGCCACCATTTTTGGTCCTGCAATTTTAGTTTAGTTTTGTGGGTATCAGCTATTGAACTCAAGACCTTGCGCTTGCCAGGCAGGCGTTGTGCCACTGAGCTATATCCCTGGCCCTAGCTTTAGTATTTTGAGGAATCTCTATGTTGATTTCTACATGGTAATTTGTATTCCTACCAGAAATGTAAATTACAGCTTTTTATCAACTTAGGTTTTTTTTTTTTTTTTTTTTTACTGGGAATTGAACTCAGGACCTTGTGCTTGACAGACAGGTGCCTACACCACTGAGCTATCTCCTCGGCCTCACCAGAAATATAGAAGGTTCCTTTTCACCCCTCATCAACATTTGTTAGTGATTTCTTCATGATGGCCATTGTTTCAGGGGTGAAATGGAAGGAATCTCAATGTTAATTTACTTTGCATTTCTCTGATGCCAGTGATATTGAATGTGTTTCTATCGGCCACTTGCATTTCTTTTGTGAGGTGTCTATTCATTTCAGTTGCCCATTTTTGATTGGGTCTTTTATTTTGAGGGTTCTATTATCCTGAACTGATTGTATTTTTTTCTTCAGGAATTAAAACATTTATTGAAGAAAAAGGAAAAGCAGAAAAACAAAATAAAATACAGAACATATCAAATCCAAATAAAAATTTGAACACATAAACCCAAACATTTCAATGATTATATCAAATGAATGTAGATTGATTCCTTCAACCAAAGGTTGAGATTGTCACACTGGCTTTACAAAGCAAGCTTTACTTAGCGATATATTATTTACCAGAGACACAGTTTAGATTCAAGTCACAAACAGTTTGAAAATGAAATTCTGGATAAGTAGATTAAGTAAAAAATAATTAGGAGAAAGTTGGAATAACTAGTCTAATACCACCCAAAATAAACACGGAGAAAGTTTTCCTAGATAGAAGTACTTCAACATTTAATACATTAGAAAAGTATTATAACTTACAAATATATATATAACTAAGGACAGAAATCCAAAGTACCCAGAGCAGTGAGTGAATGGAGGTCTGAAGGATCTGCACCGGAAACCGGAAGGGCGGAGCTGGAGATTTTTAAAAAATTTAAATATGTACCATTATTTTCTAATCACTCTCTTATAGATAAGGTTGTCTGCTGAGGACACTTTGATAGAGAGCAGGTAGGAAAAGGTGACCTCTCAGAGAGGAAGGTGAGAGAATAAATGACCTTGACTTTAGTTTTTCTTGTTTCTTAATCTTTTTTGGAGGGAGGTGGTAGGGAGACTATACAATATTTACACATGTGGGTCTGGTTTATTTTGCTTATATCTTCAAGGGGCATCCACTTAAATATGAAGGCTTCGAGTTTGTCATTCTTTATAGCTGAGTAATACTCCATTGTATAAAGATACCACATCTTTTTCAACCATTCCTCATGTGAGGGGCATCTCGGTTGTTTCCAAGATTTGGCTATCACAAATTGTGCTGCTATAAAGATTGGTACACACATAGCACTATGATATGACATTTTCAATTCCTCTGGGAAAATTCCCAGTAGGGGTATAGCTGGCTTGAATGGGATTTCCAGTCCTAGTTTTGTGAGGCATCTCCACATTGATCTCCACAATGGTTGCACCAGTCTACATTCCCACCAGCAGTGGAGAAGGATTTCCTTTTCCCCACATCCTCTCTAATAGTTGCTGTTGGTTGATTTGTTTATGATAGCCATTCTTTCTGGGGTGAGATAGTATCTCAATGTTGTTTTAATTTGCATTTCATGGATGGCTGGTGATGTGGAGCATTTTTTTTTTTTTTTTTGGTATTTTAGGATCTCCAGGGTCTCACTGCAGGACACTTGTAGTGATCTGCCTGTGTTCAGCCTCCCAAGAGCTGGGGTTACAGGCGCGCGCCACCACACCTAGGTTCAATGGGAGTCTGTTTGAACCCTAGTCCCTGAGTCTGTCTATGCAGGCACTTTTTTTTTTTTTTTTTTTTTTTTTTTCTTTTTGAGACAGGGTCTCACTATGCAGTTCAGGCTGGTCTTAAGCTCACTTTGTAGCTCAGGCTGGTCTCGAACTCACAACAATCCTCCTGCCTCAGCCTCCTGAGTGCTGGGATTACAGGCCTGCGCCACCACGCCCGGCTTGAGGCTGTAGCTTAGTGGAGAAATGTTGCTGGGCTTCCTGGCATGCATAAGCCTCTGGGCTCAAACTTCAGTGTGAGCGTGCGCGCGCACACACACACACACACACACACACGCGTGCACACACACACGCTGCAGGCACTTTAAGCCGCTGCGCCATCAGGCCGGCCCTCACAGCCTTCAAAGTGAAGGCTTTGCAGCTTTCTGTCAAATTTCTATGCCATGCAGCTCACCAACATTCCTTACTGGTAGCATCAGTCTTTTGGTGTAATAGTTCATAAAAGGAGTTGGCGCCCTTGGCTTGCTCCTCTCCTGGGTCCACCCAGGCTTCCTTAACGGCTCGCTTCACGTCATCAGCTTCACCTTGATGAATTTTCTCTAGAACTTACGCGTGTCCTTCGCTGGGCTCCGGCTCAGCTCCACAGCCGCATCCGAGGCGAGTGTTCCCGCCGGGGTTTTCCACTCTCTCTACGCAAGATGTCGTGAGAACTGTAGCAGTCTGGAGTTTCTTCTGAGCTGCCTTCCACTGGGATGGGTTTCAGGAGGTGGTTCACAGTCGCTAAGCGGCTCCTCCCTTGCAAGTGCACCGGCCCAAGTGCACCGGCCGGAGCCCCGGGAGCTGCGGGGAGGCAACGTGGATCTGCGCTGGTTTCTTCCATGATTCTTGTTGCAGTTTACTCTTTATTTCTCTTTCGGTCTTGGACATCACGCACTCTCCTCCTGGGGGCCTTTTCCAGTAATGCCTCTACCTCTGCTAGATCGTTTTACAACTCCTCCAAAGCAGAGGTCATGGTCAGGTAGGGTCTGACCAAAGGCCGGGGCTGCAGGCTGTGCCGAGGGGGGCGGGGACCTGAGGACCAGCGCGCTCCCTGCAGGCGCTGGCCAGCACCTAGACTGCGTGGAACTTTTGCGAGACCGCCACTCCGCTGTCCACTTGTTATTATTTTTTGCTATTTATTTCTTTTTTTTATGTATTTAGTACAGGGTCTACAGAATCTCACTACCAGATTGGACTCCTGGTGATCTTCCAGTTTTCAGCCTCCCAAGCGCTCCAAGCACTGGGATTACAGGTGCGCGCCACCACGCCCAGTCTCCGTCAGTGGCTCAGCACGCCCCGGGGGTGGGGCAGACACGGCAGGCCAGGAGGTCAAGCCTGGCTGCTGCTCAAGTAGGTGCTTTAACCGCTGAGCTATCTGACTGCCCACTACTTTTGAACAATTTTTCCCATTTTACAGTATTTTTTGAAGCTTTTATTTATGTGTTTGGTACATGTTCTCTTGGCACATGTTCTCACTATGCAGCTTGGACTCGTAGTGATCCTCTTGTCTCAGCTTCCCCAGTGCTAGGATTACAGGCGGGCACCAACGTGCCAGGTTTTGGGGTGGCCGGCACGGCAGCTCAGCATGCGGTACTGGAGATTGAACCTGGGCCCTCATGCTTGCCAAACAGGCACTTAGACTGCTGAGGTATCTCCCCAGCACCACATTTGGTTCTTATTTACTCTTTCAGCTTCTCACACTAGGGAGTGAAAATGATGTTTGCATGTGTGTGTCTGGCTTATTTTACTTATGATTATTGCGAGTTGCATCCATTTACCTATAAAGTCTCCAGTTTATCCTCCTTTATGGCTGAGTAGTGCTCTTGTATAAAAAGATCACATCTTTTTGTTTATTCCTCAGTTGATGGGTATTTAGTTTGTTTCCAAGAACCAGCTGTTACAAGTTGTGCTACTATAAACATGGGTGCACACATAGCACTGTGGCACAGTGTTTTAAGGGGAGCAGCTGGATCAAATGGGACCTCCAGTCCTAGTTTTTTGAGGACTCTCCACAATGGTTGCACAAGTCTACACTCCCATCAACCATAGAGAAGGGTTCCTTTGCCCCACAGCCTGGCCAGCATTGGTTATTGGTTGATTTCTTGATAAACAGCCATTCTTTCTGGGATGAGAATGGAATCTCGGTGTCATTTTAATTTTTATCTCTCAAATGGCCAGTGATGTTGAACATTTTTCATATATTTATTTGCTGCTTGTATTTCTTCATCTGAGAAGTGTGTATTCATCTGGATTGGGTCTTTACATTTGGGAGTTCTGATTTTTTTTTTTTTTTTTTTTTTGGTTCTTTGTATGCTCTTGATGATAATCCTTTGTCTGAGGAGCAGCTTGCATACATTCCCCCCACATTATGGGCTGTCTCTTCACCCTGCTGGTGGTTTCGCCTGTTATGCAAAGTTTTTAATAAGATGAGATCCCAGCTGTTGACTTTGTGACAATCTCTGTGTGATTGGGTTTTATTCATAAAGCCTTTGCCTACACCAATGTCTTCAAGAGTTTTATCTATTTTAGCTTTCAGCAGATTTAATATTTCTATTTTAATGTTTAGATCTTTGATCCATTTTGAATTTAGTTTAGTGCATGGTTAAGGATATCCTTCCAGTTTTAGTCTTTGGCATGTGCTGAGCCAGTTTTTCCGATACCTTCTATTGAGGAGGCTGTCTTCTTCCAGTGTGAATGTGTTTGGCCCCTTTGTCGAAGATAAGATGGCTGAGGATATTTGGAGTTGTTTCTGCATTTTCTATTCTTCTATCTGTTCTATTGATCTTCTGTTTTTTTTTTTTTTTTTTTCCAGTGACACACTATTTTTATCACAGTAGCTTTGTAATATGATTTCAAGTCAGGGATTGCATTGCCTTTTGCCTTTTGCCTTGCCTTTGTTGCCCAGGATTGCCTTTGATATTCTCAGTCTCTTCTAGTACCATGTGTATTTTAGGATGGTTTTATCTAGTTCTCTAAGATATGCTGGTGGAATTTTGATCGGAATTGCATTAAATCTGTATAATAAGCAGTTAACTCCTGCGTAGGTAACTAGTGGTACCAACGCTGTCCTGAACAAGCCCTGCTGTCTTCTTTGCACTCAGTGGTGATGTCCTCTCTGCTGTCTGTGGCTTTGATGTGTGAGCCATTTCCTGAGCTCTAGTTGTCCCTACATGAATATTCCACTGCAATTATGAAATCATTGTAGCCTTCATAAGGGGACATCCTTCTGTATCATTCTTCAGAGAATGATTGCATCTTAGGCTTTCTGCATCTTTGTTAAGTTCCACAAAAATGTTACTTGGCTTCTATTAAAATTGTAGTCTAGATTATAAATTACAGCTTAGAATTTTTGGGAGATAGAGACCTGTTCACAATATTGAACTTTTTTTTTTTTTTCTATTGTCTTCTTGAGTCAGGGCTTCATTATGCAGCTCAGGCTGGCCTCAGCCTTGAAGAGACCTTCGTGCCTCAGCTTCCCAAGAGCTGGGGTTATGGTTGTGCACCACTATGCCTGACTATACATCACTTGCATTTGTCTCTACTGTTGGTTTTCTTTATTGAGGAGCACGGAGTAAAAAGTGCTTATCTGGCCAGCAGCTGTACCTCAGTGCATAGGACCACACCTATGATGGGAACAGCCAGCATCGGGTTAAGTCCAGGGCCATGGCTTGACAATCTTCTAACCAGGGGAGGCTTAGCAGGATTCCAATAGGCTTCCCTTGGGCAAGAGGGGTGGCTGTACCTGTGTGTCTAGGCTGTCAATGGTGGCATTAATTACTGCAGTTTCCTTAAGCTCTTTTGGCTGTCTGAGCCATTCCTGTTAGCACAGGGACAACCCATGCCTTTACCTAGCCATCCTGCTAGTGCAGCCCCCCTCTGTGGTTCAAGCCCCTCTGCTGTTCACTACAAATAATAACACCCTAGTTCTTCAGGGATAAAACTCAGGGTTTTAGCATACCTCCCTGGTGACCTATCGCACTGAGCTCCCGGGAAGGCATCAAGAGGCTGTATTCCTCCTTCAGGGGAGGAAGCATTGTCCTGCCCTCTCGATCTCCTAGCAGCTGTCCCTTCTCTGCTCTGTAGCTCATGGAGTCTTCCATCCTCTTCAAAGCCAGCCATGGCTCATTCTTTTTTTTTTCTCCCATGCATGCTTTTTTTTTCTTCTTTTCTAAGACAAAGTCTTGCTGTGTAATTAAGGCTGACTTTGAACTTACTTTGTGGCCAACGCTGGCCTCGAACTCACAGTGATCCTCCTGCCTCAGCTCCTGAGTGCTGGGGTTACAAACATGCGCCACTATGGCCAGCAAGCCATGACTGTTTGAGCCTCATGTTGCTCCACTCTGACATTGCCTTTGTCTCTTTCGCCCTTGAGACAACTGTGATTAGATTGAACCACATTACTGTATTTTAAGTTAATCTCATTAGCAAACTTAATTCCATCTGTAGCCCTAATTCCCCTTTGCTTCCTAATACACAATATTCGCAGGTTCTAAGGACCAGGGCACAGATATCTCAGGACAGGGCAGAATAGGGTGGAGAGGGAGGGATCCTTCATCTATCACTGTATGAAGTTGGGGGTCTTTCTTGTGTGTATTCAGAGACCAGGGCAATATCTGAAGGACCCTTGACCTGTTTGGAGATTCTGTTTCCACCCATTTTCCATAAACTCGAATTCTGATCAGCTGTTGGTGGCTGGGTTTTAAGTCTCAGGAAATATCAGATCTGAGCTGACATCTAAGAATCCATGGATGGTCTAGCTCTTTGTCTCAGGTCAGAGCTCCTCCTTGGAGGGCTTGGAGACAAGACTCATGGGAAGACACTTCCTCAGCGGGCCCTGGCTTCCTCCTCAGTCAGTGGGAAGCAGGCCCATGACCGGAAGGCCTGGGAAGTGCAGAGAAGGCTGTGCAGCCCTAGCAGGAAACCTTGAGCAGGCCTGGACTTATGCCTCCTGGATGTCACACCTTTGTAGGCTGTTCATCAGCTGGCTATTGTGCATGATTACCATGGATCACTACAAGGTAAAAAGCAGACCAACACCCCTTGCTGTTGTTTAATTAATTAATTTCTTATCTTTTTGAGACAAGGTCTTGTTATATAGTTCAGGATGGCCTTGAGTTCCTTTGTCACCCAGACTCATCTTGAACTCAAAGCAATCCTCCTGCCTCAGCCTCCTGAGTGCTGGGGTTCCAGGTGTGCGCCACCACCTGTGGCTCACTGTTCTCCGTGAACAGTGCTGGGGGTGGTGCCAGGGGAACACCTCCCTGGCACACCTCTTGTTCAGTGACAGCAAGGTCTCCAGTTTCTTTAAGTAGCCCCAACAGCGCCCCCAGCCCACAGTGAGAGTCGCTGCAGAGCTCCCGTGGGAGCCAGGTGCCCTGGTTATAGCGAGGCAGAGGACAAGAAGAGTGGCCAGCAGCAGGAGAGGGGTCAAATGTAATCAACACTTAAACAGGCCATGTCTGGGCCTTTAGACTCTTCCTCTATGCCCTGAGCCAGGGAATTTTCAGCATCTCGACCTGGCCAGACATCCATGGAGCTGTGTTGGTTACTACTGTTGTACTTTTCGCTGTTTAACAATCCTTGAATTTCTTTTTTTCTTTCTTTTTAAAATCCATGATCTTTTTTTTCCCCTCATGAGTTCACTGTACACATATTCATTAAGATCTTGTACCGAGGGCTAGGGAGTTGGCTCAGTAGAATAAGCGCTTGTCTCGCAAGTGCAAGGGCCTGAGTTCAATCCCTGGTTCCGCAAAAAAAAAAAAAAAGAAAGAAAAAAAAGAGTATTAGCCGGGCGTGGTGGCGCAAGCCTGTAATCCCTGCACTGGGAGGCTGAGGCAGGAGGATTGTTGTGAGTTCGAGACCAGCCTGAGCTACAAAGTGAGTTTAAGGCCAGCCTGAACTGCATAGTGAGACCCTGTCTCAAAAAGACAAAAAAAAAAAAAAAAAAAAAAAAAAAAAAAAAAAAAAAGATCTTGTATGGTCTGACATTTTTTAGGATTTTAAAATCTATATATTTATATTGATGCGTTAATATCTATTTCTCAGTCATCTATCTACCTATCCCAAGTGTGAGGACCACAGGTGTGGGCCACCACCCCTGGCAGGGGCGGCCCATCTAGAAGCATATCCTTAGGGTACACAGGTGACAAAGCAGAAAGAGCCTGTGTCTCCAGTCAGTGAGGATGGCCAACACTGAGACACGCTCTGACTTGTTTATGCCACCATCATGTGAGTCCTATATTCAGCAATCAAGTTCATTTCCTACTTACTACACCATGCAAGCACCTGTCTGGACTTTACTATTTAAAAGCTTATTTTATAGGATGATAGTTTGATTTACAAGCAAAGAAAAGCAGCTGGGTCGAGTGTAGCCTGCAGGTGACTGCAGCACTGAGGCAATGGCCAGGAAACAAAGGGCTGGGACAAAAGGCTGGGCGTGAGCAGGCTATGTGCACACTGTGGTCCAGGGTGGTCCCCTTCATCTGTGAGGGGTTGTGAGGGTCCAGTGTTCTGTCCTAACCAGATCTTCAGAGTGGGGCTCATAAACATGAGCAGTCACTGTCCTCTCCCTCAGTTTCCTTTCCCTCCATCTCTTCCTGTCTGTTTTTTTTTTTTTTTTTTTTTTTTTTTTTTTTTTTTTTTTTTTTTGTCTTTTTGAGACAGGGTCTCACTATACAGTTCAGGCTGGCCTTAAGCTCACTTTGTAGCTCAGGCTGGTCTCGAACTCACAACAATCCTCCTGCCTCAGCCTCCCAAGTGCTGGGATTACAGGCATGCGCCACCACGCCCGGCTTCTTCCTGTCTGTTTTTTTCTTTTTCTTTTTTTAGTACTGGGAATTGAACTCAGGACCTTGCACTTGCAAGCAGGTGCTATGCTGCTGAGCTAAATCTTTAGTTCTTTTAAACAATTTTTATTTGTTTATTTATTTTATTTTTTCATAGGGTCCACAGGGTCTCACCACACAGATAGGACTCATAATGATTCTCCTGTTTTCAGCCTCTCAAACACTGGGATTATAGGTGCGCATCACCGTGCCTAGTCTCAGTCACCTTCTCAGCACACCCTGGGTGCGGGGCCAGAACAACATGCCAGGGATCAAAACCTGGTCCCTTGTTTGGCTAAGCAGGTGATTTAATCCACTGAGGTATCTGGATGGCCATCTGGTCATTTTTCTTTACTTTAATTTCTGGTTTGCTGTTGCCTTAAGCTGGCCAGGTGTGTGACCACAGGTGCATAGCCACAGATGTGTGACCATAGATGTGTGAACACAGGTGTTTGTCCACAGGTGCATGACCACAAGTGTGTGACCACAGATGTGTGACCACAGTTAGTCAGCAGGGCTCTGGGCCAACTTGTCATGTCTTTTCATTTCTCCTCCCAGGATGGTTCTTAGCCCCCTGAGAGCTCTGCTTTTTCTTTCCATTGGATCTGTTAGTTCTGAGGCCGTCCCCACAGGCAACTGAGTCAGACATCCTAACTGGTAGATCATCCCCCTCAACCAGCCTCCAAGCCAGTCCAGGCTGTCCCCAACTTCGGCTGATACAGCTCTTAGAGGAAGGCTACTCACGCCTCTCTGGTGTTTCTCTGTGGTCATATGCCGCAGATTTGCAGCGTACATTTAATATTCCTTTAAGGAATTTGTAGGGATAAGAAAAACAAAGGGGAAGGAAATGGGAACTTAAATGTCACTTAGCCCCAAGGGAATAAGTCCTGAATGCAGACTCACTGGGGCAGCCGACAGCCTGGCTTCCTGGGGTGGGGACTAGGCCTCGTGCTCCACCTGACTGTGAGGCCCAGGACCACCGCACCGCTCCCAGCTAACTTGACTTCTTGTGCAGCTGCATAAAGGTAACCAGCATCTGGTGGCTTCTGGGGTGGATTTGTCAGGGACTCCTGCCTTGGATGTGTGCCATTCCCATGAGCTGGGCCGGGCCTCTGAAGGTGAGAGGACCCTGTAGGTTTCCCAAGCATCTTAACAGTCAGACTCTTGGGGTTTGTGGTTAGAGATGCTGGCATGAACACTGCATTCTACAGCGTGTGCCCTCCGAGGCCCATAACCTCAGCAGGCAAAGCTTTGTGTAAAGCAGGCCTTAGCCAGCCTGCCCAGGAGCTTCTGAGAGGCCCATGACCTTGTTGCTTTCAGCAGATGGGGAGGAGGTAATTGCTGGGGACAGCCTGACCCTCTGTGTGCCACCACTGCCCTCCAGTCCAGTACCCAAGCGCCTGTCTAATGCAAGCAGAGGCTCTGGCGCTCTGTAGCTGAGGCTCAGCCGCAGCCAAGCCCTCTAACCCTCTTACATACAGCTGGAGAAATGAGGCTCAGGGAGGGTGAGTCCTGCCCCAAGAGCATACAGAGGTAGGACTGGAATTCAGAGCCAGCCAGTCATGGTGCCAGCTCCACTTGATTCTCTGGACTGTCTCTTCTCCTTACCACAGGGGGTCAGCAAAGCCCACAGACATAGGACACACTCAGTTAAGGGCAGCTTTGTTAGGCTTCTCCACTATAAGACGTTCTTTTCCAAAGATCTGGGGTTGGTGGCTCAGTGGCAGCACAGTTACTTAAGGATTCTTACCTTTTCTGTTCAGAGCTCTTTGGACAAAAGTCACTGCAAAAACCTACACTGAAGGAGTATGGAGTTGGGCTCAGCCTCCTCAAGAACAAATCATCTATAGAAATGATTGGGGAGTCTTCTTTGAGGGTCTTTTATTCTGGTACTGGGAACTGAACTCAGGATCTTGTGCTTGCCAGGCATGTGCTGTGCTACTGGCCCGACTGGGAATTCTTCAGCATGGGAGATTTGGCTTCCCTTCCCTGTGCATTTATTTATTCAGTCTCTTTTATTCCCTTGCTGCTTAGGCTTGAAGCTAGGGCCTTGGATGATTTTTGTTGTTGTTGTTATTATTTTTTGTGACAAGGTCTTGCTGTGTAGTTCAGGCTGACCTTGAACTCACTATGTAGCCCAGGCTGGCTCTAAATTCATGATAATCCTCCTGCCTCAGGCTTCTTGTCTTGGGATTACAGGTGTGTGCCACCAAGCTCAACTTGAGCTATATGTTAGGCCCTCAATCTTTTTTTTTTTGATGGAACCAGGGATTGAACTCAGGTCCTTGTACTTGCCAGGCAAGCGCTTATCCTACTGAGCCATCTCCCAGGCCCCTAAATTTAAGTTTGTTTGTTTTTTTTCTTTTTGAGAGGACTAGGGATCAAACATAGGGCTTTATACTTGCCAGGCAGGTGCTTAAGCCACTGAGCTATCTTCCTGGCTCTATCTTTTTTTTTTTTTTTATAAAGTACTTGCTACTGACATTTCTAAATTTTTTTTTTCCCACCAGAACCAGAGATTGAACTCAGGCCTTTGCGCTTGCCAAGGAAGCACTTATTCCACTGAGCCATCTCCGCAGCGCATACATGTCCACATATGTTCATTACATTTTCAGGTGAAGCATTTAAAATTAATTTGCCCAATCATCAAACTAGAAAACAGTATAATAATTAGACCCATGCGTTCATACACAAAGGCATTTCATCTAAAAAGGGTATAGTGGGTGATGGTTATTAGAAAACGTCGCTGAAATGCACATGAGCCTGTTCAGTGGCCTTGGGGGGTGGTGACTCCCATGTGGTGGGGTGGGTGGCTGTGGCTGCCTGCCCACCAGTCTTGGTGCACCTGCTGGGTGACTGCCTTGTTTCCAGATCTGCTTCTCTCTTCTCAGAGAGCCACTCTCCTGGGAGTGGAAGCTCCAGGTCTCCTCCCTGGGTGATCTACTCTGGACCCCACCTAGGGGAGAGCCCTGGGGACCCCCCTTCAACTGGGGATAAATTGGAGAAACTGGGATGAACCTGAGGCTGGTTTCAAGCATTTGCAGGCTTTGATGATCAGGAAGAGGTTGGTTCCTCGGCTGCAGGGGAGGGCTCTGCTCTGCAACCCAGGGCCCGGGCCTTGTCCTGTCAGTTACCTCTGGGAGGTGCTCAGTAACCCAGCCATGGTGAAGTCCAGATCATGTTCTGGAAATTTCCAACCGGCTCTGGGTGGGATTGTTCGGACGGGGGCCCCAGCACTCCAGGAAGGATTGACCATGCACCCTAATTCCAGCAAGAGGGTGAACAACTGTCCTGGTTTTCCAACTCAAAGTTCTATACCCTGGGAAACTGGAGTCCTAAGTACTACAGAGAGAGCTGGTAGCTCTTGGAGGGAGAGTGACAGCTTCACCTTTGTCTCTGGAATTCAGAAAGGAAGATAAGAGTTTGGGGGGCGGGACTGATGGAAGGGGGAGCCCAGAACAGCCAAGAGGTGGCAGCATCCCAACTCCAGCCCTGGGTGTGTAGCTATCCCACAGGCAGAAGGCTACGTGTACGTACTTTCACTTCTGGGCCAGCTTTTCTTTTTCTTTCTTTCTTTCTTTCTTTTTTTTTTTTTTTTTTTTTTTTTGTGGAACCAGGGATTGAACTCAGGCCCTCTTGCTTGCCAGGGAAGCACTTATTCCACCGAGCCATCTCCCCAGCCCTATTGTTTTATCTTTTTTAAGGCAGGATCTTTCTCTGAAGTTCAGGCTGACCTTGAGCTCACTTTGTAGCTCAGGCTGGTCTCAAACTCAAAATGATCCTCCTGTTTCAGCCTCCCGAGTGCTGGGACTACTGGTGTGCATCAGGACACCTGGACTGGGCCATTTTCTAGGATTGTTTCTCTCTTCTCTTGAGGAAGGCCCTTTGGTTTCTTAGTTTACAGAAAGCACGGGGAAAGGCACAGGTGCAGATCAACTTGACAAGATGCTCACAATCAGTTGCTCAAGGAAAATAACCAAATCAGCCTGCCCCAGCAGCTTGAGCTCCATAAACAAAAGTGAGAAACTGGCATAATGATACCTCCTACTAGCTTTAAACTCTTTTCAAAGAACAGGCTGAGAGATGCCTGTTTTGGTTTTAAAAGAGTAGGAAAAAACGCTGCCGGTTTTATTAACATTATTTCAGTGCTCATCATAACATTCCAGACTCTGACCCACCCACAGCACTTCTCGGCAAGCACAGGGTCCAGAGCTCGTCTGTAGATCCTGTGGTTTTGCAGAGCAGTTATTCAGCTCTTGGGGAACCTTGAACCCATGTCTTTGCCGGCCTCCATGCTGAGCTTGGGGGTCATGTTGGTTCCCTGGCGACCCAGTTGCTGTTTATGGCATTTACTGGTTTGGGGTTCACCCCCGCCCAGAGGAGGTGCAGAAGGCGGACTTCTTAAGAGACCCCAGGAATGGCCTTTGAGGCTGTCTACTTGTGCCTGCAAACCAAGGAAGACAAGACTGGGGGTGGGGCGTGCCTCGCCGCAGCTTCCTTGCATCCTCCAGGGGCAGCATCGCAGAGTCGGGTGTGCACGCGGCACTCGGTTATTCCTCCTCGCCCTGACGACAAAGCGCATGACCTCACCCAGGTGTCCCCGAGACGACGCGGGCGCAGAAGTAGGTCAGCCGGGTGTGGGGTTCCCATGGGCACCCTCTCCCCACAACATCCAGCAGCCCCCAGAGCAAGAAGCACCTGCTGGCCTTGTCGGGGTGGGGATGGGGTGCAGATTCCCTGGCGTCCCGCATGAGTCACCTAGGCACCGCGGAGCGGATTTTACTCATCTCCCAGGAATGGGCCCTGGAAGGCTCCGGAATGACAAGCCTCGCGTGTTGTGTCTCAGGCCCAGAGCAATTCTCCCCCCTCTGTGCCTTCAGCCGCTTCCTCCCGGGATACATCCTGTTTCTGGGAGCAGGCGGCCTGCCAGGCAGATCTAGCCTGGGAACAGACGGGCGGAGACATCCTTCCTCTGATTTCTGGTACCAAATCCCATCTTCCTTCCAGATGGAGATACGGATCGGCATTGCTGTGCACCAGGAAGGCAGCGTATAGAAGGAAAGTCTCCTCAGGCAATGCCAGTTTATTGGTGCGGTGCTCAGGTGCCACCCCTGATTTGTCATAGCTCCTTGAACTCTGGTCATCAGAAGGGATCTAGGGCAGGAGTTCCTTTATTCATTCATGCAGTAAATATTTATTGAGTGCCTACTATGTGCCAAGCCTTGTTCCAGATGCTGGGCCGCTGTGGTAATCAAAACATAGAAATTGATGTTATTATGAACACGCTTCAGTGGGAGGAACAGTTGATAAACGAGATAAAAATATCAAAAAGCATAGCATGGACGATAATGATAAATGCCACGTAGTGGGAACAAAGCTGGGAAAGTGAGTATGAATGCTGGGTAGAGAGGAAACATGAATAATAATAATAAAAAAAAAACTTTCTTGAAACAAAGTGGTTGGGCATATTTTTCCTGGGAAAGGGAATTTTGAGTGGAGAGTTCAAGGAGAAATCTGGCAGTGAGTTGGGGGCAAGAGGTACTCAGGTTCTGGGCAAGCAAGTGCAAACGTCCTGAGGTTGGAGTGTCCTGGGTGAGTTGATGACCAGGAGAAAAGCTCCTGCCCAAGGAGCAGGGTGAGCTGGTGGTGTCCCAGGAGAGCGGGCCAGAGGCACTAAAGGGAGCAGAACCTGGCCACTCTCACAAGTGCTCGCACAAGCTGTTGTCTGCTCTGCACGCCATGGGAAGCCGCTGAGTCTTAAGAGAAGTGACCAGATCTGATTTTTGCTTCCATGGGTTCTCAGGGATGCTGCAGTACCAGTAGGTTGAGGGCAGGACAGGGAAGGAAGATGGCAGTGATAGTCTAGGGAAGAGACAGTGGCAGGGTGGATGCTGAGCACATTCTGGAAGATTCTGAAGACACGGCTCAAAGCACCGGCCCCTTATGTGAATGTAGGGAATGAGAAGACTCAAGACAGAGAACAGCAGGTACGTGGGGGAGGGCAGGCTATGGCAACACAGGCCTGCGCTCCAGGGAGGGGTTGTGGCCCAGAGATACATCTGAAGCTTTTACCATTCAGCAGGGTTTTATTTCCTGTGGTGAGTGTTTTGGAAATGTGATCTTTAAAAATAACTCCTTTTATGTTAGCGAGGTGTGGTTGTGCAGGAATATCGGCCCAGCTGTGTAGGAGGCTGGGGCAGGCAGGACACACATTTGAGCCCTATCTGAGCAACCTAGGGAGGCCCCTAAGATATGGTTCAGAGGCAGTATGCTTGCCTAGCATGTGGGGGTCCTATACTGTATTCACTCTCCCCAAAATTCCAGTATGTGGCCCTTGGGTGATGTAAATCAAATGATGTGGTTTCTCCATTAAAAAAAAAAAAAAACTATAAATTATTGTTCTGTCCATCCAGCTTGAAAAACAAAGTCTGAAAAAAATATAAAAATAAAAGCAGGGGCCATGGCGACAGCTCAGCTGTCTAAGCACCTACTTGGCAAGCACAAAGTCCTGTGTTCAATCCCTGCTACCGTGTGCCATGCCAGCCCTGCCCTGGGGATGCCAAGCCAACCATCAAGACCAGGCATGTTGGCACATGCCTTTAACCCCAGCACTGGGGAGGCTGAAAACAGGAGGAAAACTAGGAGTCCAAGCTGTATAATGAGACCCTGTACCAAATACATAAATTAACAAATAAACAAATAAAAAAATAACCAAATCTGAGCGTGGCATGGTAGCACATACCTGTGACCCCAGCACTAGAGAGAATGAGGCATGAAGGTCTCAAATTTAAGCCCAAGGCAATTTGGTGACTTGTGAGACTTGGAACCAAAAAATAGAAAGGGCTGGGGGTATAGCTTGGTGCACAACGGCTCTGGATTTAGTCCCCAGTACTGGAGGCTGGAGGGGGTGATGACCGGGTGGTAGACATATTGGAGCGAATAAAACCCTCAGAATCCTGTTCTTTTTTTTTTTTTTTTTTTTTTTTTTTTGTCTTTTCAAGACAGGGTCTTGCTATACCACTCAGGCTGGCCTTGAGCTCACTTTGTAGCCCAGGCTGGCCTTGAACTCAAGGTGACCCTCCTGCCTCAGCCTCCCAAGTACTAGGATTTCAGGAATGTGCCACCATATCCAGCTTCAGAATCCACCCAGCCGAAATTCACACTTGTGTTCCAAAGAAACCAAAAGAGAAACCTGAGGCACAGTACTTTAAATTGGGAACAGGCTAAATGTCCATCAGTGGTAGAACAGGTAAGTGAACTGTTGTGTACGTATGTAATGCAGTACTGGAGCACAGTGGCCAGAGTGAGCCCTGGCTATGCACAGTATGGATGAGCCTCAGAAGCCTGTTATTGGTGCATACAGCCAGACAACAAAGGAAAATATTATATGATTTCATTTTTGTTTGCAGGGAGACTACAGAGTCTTGCTACACAGTTCAGCCTGGCCTTAGACTCACCAAGATCCTCTTGCCTCAGCCTCTAAAGTGGTGGGATTATAGGCATACATCACCACACCTGTCTTGGAGTCCAACTGTAGAAAGGTCAAAATAGGCAAACTATATCTAGGGTGGTAAATAGTGGTCACCCTTACAAGCAGGTAGCTTGTAATGATGCAGGAGGGAGGAGGGGCTTTGGGGTTGCTGGGATGTTCTATAGTGTGGTCGGAAGGGAGGTTAAAGGGTTGAGTTCCTTTGGGAAGAATTTATTGGGTTGCACAGTAATGCTCTGTATGAGCAGCTGGGGCAATAGCTTAGTAGAATAAGTGCTTGCCTGGCAAGCCTAAGGTCCACAGTTCAATCCCCGATTCTGAAAAAAAAAAAACAAACCACTAATTCTCTGTATGCTTTTCTCCACCTGCTATGCTTTGCTATGCAGCTTCCACAAAGCCCTTGTCTAAAAAGCCCTGTGTGGTAAAGCCACGACTTCCCAGACTCCCTTTCTTTTTCTTTTTAAGTGGCCAGTTCAGCCCACTCTGGGGGTGGAGCTGCCACTGGCATGTAGTGCTGGGGATTGAACCATGCTCCCCTATGCCTGCCTAAGCTTGCCTAAGCAGGGGCTTTAGACCACCGAGCTACTTCACTGGCCCAGCCTTGAGTTCTGGATGTACCCCGCTTTGCTCACCCCTGTTGTGATAGTTTTCTCCCTGCTGTTTCCCAACACATACACACACAGCTCTGGCTTCACCTTCTCCTGTGGCCACATGGGCTGCTCCCTCCCCCAACACGAGCGTCTGCTGACATCCTGACAGCCTGTGTGGAATGATGTCCCGGCCGCTCCCAGCCACTCTTGTCCCATCCTTACTTTTTCTTTCCTTCACCCTCAGTAGTACTGGTCATGAACCCAGGGCCTCTGCACTGAGCTGCATCCACATCCCTCTTAAAATTTAATTTTCTTTTTCTGAGGCAGGATCTTGCTAAATCACTAAGGTGCCAGGGCTGGGCTCCGACTTGCTGTCCTCCTGCCTCAGCCTCCCAGCATGCTGGGGTCACAGGCGTGCACCACCACACCTGGCTTCTTCTACCTTCTCTTTGAGATTCCACACATTAGGGAAAACATATAATATTATGTGGAAAGGAATAAGGGAGAAGGCAGAAGGTGAGGTCGCAGGGTGGGCAAATGCAAGAGAAATGTATTTTACATGTGGAAGTCTCCCCTGAATGGGAAATGAGAACTGGGCTGCGGCTTGTTGCATGTAACTCAGTGGGGACACCCTCAGCCCAACCCCCAGTGTCACGGTGGGGGGGGGAGACAGACAGAGAGAGACAGAGACAGACACAGACACAGACAGAGATGCAGGAGAGAGAAACTAAGAGGGAACTGTGACAAGGGGGTGATGGGAAAGTCATCAAAACATGTTGTGTACATGTGCAAATCTGTCAGAACCCAACCTGCTGGCCTGTATAACCAATTTGGAGAGTGTGGAGAAACATAAACAGCTATTCAGTTTTTCATCATTATAACAAAATACTTGGGCCAGCCAGATGGCTCAGTGGATTAAAGCGCCTGTTTAGGCAGATGCAGGGACCAGGTTCCATCCCCAGCATGCTGTGCCGGCCCCACCCCTGGGGTGCATTGAGAGGGCAAATGAGACAGGGCATGGTGGCATGTGACTGTAATCTCTGCACTTGGGAGGCTGAACACAGGAGGATCACTATAACTCTGATCTGTGTAGTGAGACCCTGTAGACCCTGTTCTAAATAATAAACAAAAAAAACCTGATGCTGGATATTTATGAAGAAAAGAGAATTATTAAGCTTATGTTTTTAAAAAAAATTTAGTTATTCTTAAAAGTTTTTTTTTGGCTGAACTGAGGATTGAACTCAGGCCCTTGAGCTTGCCAGGGAAGCACTTATCCTCCTGAGCCATCTTCCAACTCCTAAAATTTACTTATTTAAATTTATTTTATTCTTTTTATTAATACAAGTTTGTCGCACACAATGGTCATGTGACCTAAGGAATCCGCATTTCTTTTTTTTTTTTTTTTGGTCTTTTTGAGACAGGGTCTCACTATGCAGTTCAGGCTGGCCTTAAGCTCACTTTGTAGCTCAGGCTGGTTTCGAACTCACAACAATCCTGCTGCCTCAGCCTCCCGAGTGCTGGGATTACAGGCCTGCGCCACCACGCCCGGCTGGAATCCGCATTTCTGTACAACATGCTCAATTTTTTTTTCTTTGTTCCCTTCCCCTCCTTTTACCCTTCTTCCCCTCCCTGTTCACACAGGCTTGGTTTCCATCTTCCCCTTTTGTTCTCTTCTGTTCCAGACCCCTTCCTGCCCTTCACTCTCTCATGTGAACATGCTCTCCCTACCTCCGAACAGCCGAACAGCTGACTCTTTATGTATTCTTCAAGTTTCCCACACAAGAGAAACAACGGGATATTTAAGCTTGTGTGTCTGATTTGTTTCACTTAAGATCATAGTCACTATGTAGCCTGGGCTGGTCTTGAACAGGGTCCATGCTCCTATCTCAGCCTCCTAAGTGCTGGGATTGCAGGCATGCACAACCTCACCCCACCTAGTTTTAGCTAACAGTTTTGGAGGCTGAAAGGTCAACATGGGGCAACCCACTGGTTCAGTCTCATGAGGGCCTGTAGGGTCACTGTGGGAGTGGCAGAGGTCACAGGACAAGGTGACATGGTGAGACAGACAGCTAGAGTTCGGGCAGGGGCCCACAGCAACTTCTTCCCAGCC
>PVKA01031946.1:0-25792 GCA_004027165.1 Ctenomys sociabilis | reverse complement strand
GAGGGGGAGGGCACAGGAGGGAAGGGTAAGGAGGTGAGAGTAGGGAGGAGTGGAGAGGGAAGGGGAAGGAAAAAAAAGGAGAGGGGAGGGGAAGGGTGGGAGGGAGAAGGGAGAGGTAGGGAAGGGAAGAAGGGAGGGGAAGGAAAGGAAGGGAAAAACACAGACAGACCCAGAGATGTTCTAGTAGGAAGTACATGAAAACTCTAACAAAATGTAGGAAATAGAAGATCAGTCACAAATTAAAGCATTTTCTTCTATTTGCTAGCAAAAGAAGTAGGCCAGACAAAGTGCTATGTTAAAAACCTACTCTGAGCCGGGCATGGTGGCACAGGCCTGTAATCCCAGCACTTGGGAGGCTGAGGCAGGAGGATTGTTGTGAGTTCGAGACCAGCCTGAGCTACAAAGTGAGTTTAAGGCCAGCCTGAACTGCATAGTGAGACCCTGTCTCAAAAAGACAAAAAAAAAAAAAAAAAAACCTACTCTGACCCTAACCTATGCCCCATACCCTGAGGCTGGGTCCAGATCCCCAGTAGGGGGGTCCCCTCCTAGGGCCAGGCAGGGTACTGGCACTGCACTGGGACACTGGTCACCAGTTCCAAAAAGTGACACCAATCGGTGGCCCCAGGTGCGTCCAGGCCCTGCCAAGCGCCCGGCTCTGATAATTACGGGGCGAGTACAGGCACTTTTCCATTCAAAGACATCTATGTCTTAATTAAAATGGCATGCAAATGCTAGCACTAATTAATGATCTCACAGGACCAAAGAAACATAATTAACTGGTTTTAACAGCTCAAAATGTTCTGTGCCGCCTGGGGAGCAGCAGAATCCCCTCGGATTCTGAAGGGAAGCCTGGCATGGAGGAAGCTCCTGAGATTCTCATCCACTGTGTGGTGCCAGCTTCCAGGACAGCCACCAGCACAAAGCCCGGAGCAGAGGCCCAGAAAGACAGGAGGCCAGGCAGGGACCCAACAGGCAGGAAAGCCACGTGGGGCAGGTGCTCCCAGAATGGGAAGCTCCGCACGACCTGGGCAGCATCGCGGCACCAGGCCTGGGCAGTGTGACAGCGCCCGCGAGGCGCTAGCGTGAGACCAGGCGTGGGGCGTCGTTTCCTCACCTGCCCATGGGTCATCTAAGGGCAAGGGACAGGTTGGGGGCCAGCACGTGTTGGCTTAAAACCACAGAAGACACTGCAAATTCATAATCCATAAGCATTTAATTAGATATCCCCGAAGTAGCACCGTGTCAGCCCAGCCAGTGCAGTAATGCTACGTGCGGTGACGCACGCCTGCAGGCCCGGAACTTGGGAGGGCAGCCTGAGCTGCGCAGCGATGCCTAGTCTCAAAAATAAAACCCCTCATAGTACTGGCCCGTATTTGGAGTGATCTGCAGGTTGGGCTTCCCGCTTCCCAGGAGTCACAAGTGTGAGTGAGGAAGCCCCACACAGTATGAATTAAATAGGCCTCTTATAGCCACATCACTTTAAAGACGAACGGGTTTTTCTTTCGTACTGGGAATAGAACTCAGGACCTTGAGCTTGCCAGGCAGGGGTAAAGATGAAGTACTTTTAAGGACCTCTAAAATATTTGTAACAATGAAGTTATTACCATTTAGCCCTCTGTCTTCTAAATATTTAGGGGCTTTCACCAATGGAGGGTCCCACCCAGCTTCCTTCCAAGTTCTTGGAGCTCTGTACAAAGAATTAGGCAAAACACAAGGCAGGGCAGCAGAGGTGTGCAGCGTGATGGTGGAGAAGAGGCGTGTACTTGACAGGGCAGAGCAGGCAGCAAGATGGTCTGCAGTGCCCAAGCAGAAGGAGAAAAGGCCTTTCGTGCCCACAATTCCTATGTTGGCATTTCTGAGTGCCTACAGCAGGCTACCTACCCTGTGAAGACCCCTCACTTCCACTAGACCTAAAGGAAGGGACAGGAATGGGATCTTGGTTGGCTGTACCCACATGCAAATGAAGAATGCAAATAACAGCTTCTGATTGGTCCACAGGCTCAGCAACATCCTGCCTTCTTTCAGGTCCCAGGTTCTGAGCCTTTCTTCCTGGGTAACATCTCTCGACCTGTTAGTTACCCGCAGCCTCCGAGCCAGGCTCTCGCGGGACTGGGAGCACTGTTGGTTCAAGACACGGAACTGGAATGTCCTCTCTCCAGGCAGGAGGCCCAAGCTTCCTGAGCCTCAGTTTCATCCTCAGTAAAATGAGAAAACTAAACGAACCCATCAAATTATGAGGAGAGGTAACTGTGTATGCATGATGCGAGCGCACAGCCATCCCGCGATGGCCCTCTTCACGGAGCCCAGGCCTACAAGGAGGGCTGCATGCTCACTACTGCTGAGCTGGAGTGCATCTTCCCACAGTGAGTGCAGAAGGGGGCCTCCACCTCTGTGCCCCTCCAGAACCGAGCATCTGCCCGGGAGCGCGGGGCCAAAGGTCAAGGTCAGGCCTGTGTGCCAGGCATGGATCAGTGGTGTTCCAGGTCAGAGGCTGGAAGGAGGATGCACAACCCTGCCTTCAGAACTTCTGAATCTGGACACACACACACACACACACACACACACACACACGTTTTCTGGTGGGTTGTTGATGGTTCTGAAGAAACAAAGAATTCTTGCAAGGCTTAACTCTCAACAAACTGCAGCCTGTGGACACTTCCTCCGTAGGTGCTAGGTGGCTGGGTGCAAATTCATGCTCAGGAGCCCCCCGAATGCAGCACAGACAGCCACTGGGCCACAGTGTGAGAAGGGAGGACGACAGGAAAGGAGGAGGGGACGGAACCAGAACAAGGAGATGGCAGTAGAGCCTCATTTCTGTGAAAAAGAGAAACTCCCCAGGCCCATGGGCGCACGGGTAAGCCTGGGTGTCCGTGCCAAGAGGCCGCAGCACCATGGGGAGAACAGAGCAGGGGCTGACACGGTGCTCCAGCACCGACCTCAGCCGAAGCTGCTGCTGTGGCCACAGTCCCCAGCCCAGCTGTCCCTGCATCCCCTGGCCAAGGGGATGCAACCTCAGCCGCCCTTGGGCCAGGGGCTTCACATGGTTTCCACTGCGCTGGAGGGGACTGGGGCTGGGCCACTGAGAAGGAGCCCAGCCTCACTCAGATCCACACCAGAGAAGAGTGGGGCTCCCAGGCCTAGGACAGGGAGGGGCAAGCGCTCGTCCAGGGCCAAGGCAGAGAGCACACATGGAGGGTGGCACCAACCCTGCCTAAGGAAGGTATGAGCCTGGCACACCAGGGGCTGAGCCAGCGTAGATAGAAGGAGGAGACTCCTCACCTCGCTCTGTCCCCCAGCAGCTTGAGCTCCAGTCTCTGATATCTATGAAGGGGATGCAACCTCACTCTGTGTGTGTGTGTGTGTGTGTGCGCGCGCGCACACATAGGCCTGCCTCAGTTTCCTGAGTGGTGGGATTCTAGGCTGGTGCCACTGCACCTGGCCCAATGTTCTTCAGCTCAAAGCCCTTTGGCTTTGACCTATACAGCACAGGGCTGCAGCAGAAGGGATTGATCCCTGAGGGAAGGTCAGAGTGCCCCCAGGGGCACAGGAAGGGAAACTCAACCCGGAACCCCACCAAGTGCCTCAGGACCTGCACTGCGCTGAGCTTGGGATAGCAAACCCACGAAAGTGGGCAGCTCCCCCTTAGCCTGCTGCTCCTCTAACTACGTTCTGGGTTGAGTAGCAGATTTTCTGCTATCCTGCTGCAGCTTCCTGAGGAGCCTCTAGCTGCCTCACAGGGGCAGTCACAAGGGCAAACGTCCACCCCCAGCACCGCATGAGGGCTCTGCTACCCCTCAACAGGCGGAGGGAGGCTCGTGTAGCTTTGGTGAATGAGGTCTCTGGACAGAGGAATGCTGGGTGGCTGGATGGACAGACAGACAGATTGATAAGTACACTGAGTCCCCCAGGAGAGTCTGAATTAATTCTGAAAACCACCAGCTGTGCTGAGGATTGTCCTTTAGCATGAGTAATAACAATTAGCAGAGCTACTAGGAGCCTCTGAATTACCCGTAATTAATCATAAAATCAAAATTGAAGTGAACCAGTATTATCCAAACCCAATGTGATGGTGAGACACCATTCCAAAATCCCAACAGGGCTGGCCAGGCTTAGTGACCAGCCAGAGCAACCAGCACTGCAGGCCCGGGTCTCGGGTCTCCTGGCCTGGCCAGGCCCCGGCCCTCAGGACTGCAGGTGGACACACTTCAGGGCCCCCTCTTCCAGGAAGCTCAGGTTGCTCTTGGCACAATCACCAGGCAGAGCCTGCGGGCAGCAGGGGATGCAGAGCTCTTCTTGAGATCAGAAGACTCTGGTGTGGCTTCCTGACTGGTCCAGGCTCCTCCTCCTTGCTCTCTGGGGTGGGGCCCTTTGGTGCCCTCCACATGCAGCCTGGAAACAGCCCGTGACCTACACGCAGGGCTGTGGGCACTCACCTGCTCTGTCAAGTCTGCTTCAAAGCCTCGTATGTTCGGGCATCTTGTGTCTGGCTTACAACTGTCACGACATTGTTGATAACAGGGCATGCTCCATCCAGTGCCTACTGGGCCTGTGTCACTCCTGCCACCACAAAGGAAATATGCTTCGTGAAGACCAGAGGACTCCAACCCATGGATTGGATCATGGCTCCTGCTGACTGTAGGGATTCCTGAAACTGGAAAGGCCTCTTCCTCCTGGAGATCAGCCAGGAGCCAGGAAGCCCCCACCCTGGAACCACAGGCTGGCCATTTGGAGTTCAGACCCCGGGCTGGGTCAGCATACACCATCCAGGGACAATCAGACAATCCCATCACTTGGGAAGTCCCAGGGGTTTCAGAAACTTCATGCCAGGAACCAAGGACAAAGACAAAACCAATTCCTTTTAGAGATGGGCAGGCAAATATCCTAATAGGAATTAAATTGAGAAGGACTCTAGCAGCTGCAGTAGGAAGGGTGGCCCTGACAGTGCAAGGACTGGCGGTAACTGGAGGGGCATTTGTGTTAACCTGTTCTGAGGGAGATACTTCAGCTGTCTTCTGGCCTCCTGGTTACTGAGGGTCCATGTTCCAACCTGGTCTTCTCAGACGGCATGGAGCCCATGGAGTGTTTGCATGAGTTACATGGCACCCTTGTAGTGAGTTGGCCTGCGTGGGTTACCCACCAAGGACCCTACCTTGCACACTTTCCCTTTCTTCCACTCGGCTTCCACAAGAGGGTGCGGCTGACCGATAGCCCAAGTCACAAGTTTCAGTTCCAGACACCAACACTGATGTCAGCTCCATTTCCAAATCCTAGGGACAGAGCCTGGTCTTCCACTGGAGACTTGCTCTCTTCATACAATGAAGTGTGTCTTGGAAGAGGCAACATCTTGGGAAACACAGATGCCAGGGCCTTAAATTATCCCCCCAGCTCATCCCTTCTCAATTGCCATGTGCCTCATACCCCTGAAACTACATTAATCTCACCATCCATAACCCACAATCAGACATATGGGACCACAGGGTCACCCTCACCATTTGGATTGACACTATTGGACAAGACCCATGTGGATTTCTCCATATTCATAAGACACTTTACATGGCCCTGACATTCATGCAGAAATCAACACACTCGACGCCTCCCTTCAAAAACCAGCCACTAACCTTACCTCAATGGCCCTCACAGCCCTCAAACTCCTCTCCTACCCTGTACTAATCTCTCTGAGTGTTGGCTGTGCTCATCTATACATCAACCAGACATAACAGCCATTCCTACCAACACCACCTGCTCAAGCGCTTGCCCATTTCTTAGGCAGTCCCCTCATGTCGCTCACCACCTCTTATAACCTTCCCTGCTCTACTGGATGCTCCATGAGCCTTCCATGTAGCTCCCTCCTCCCCCACTTCCCCCTTGTAAAACTTTCACCCAGCTCTTCCTATGTGGCTCCTCCCTCTGCCCCTGCCTTCTGCCAAGTCTTCAATGCACTCCAGTTCTGATAGTTCCTGACCTTGCTGTCTATTTCTTGGCCAACCTCCCTATACTACATAAAGCAAAACGAGCAATGCACCTGGGATTCAGCCCTGATGGGAACTACCTTAGAAGGAGCTGCCAGGCGAGGAACAACCCTGGGGTTATACGCACAGCTGCCAACTGACTGGCAGGAGAATTTAAGCATAGCCAACACCACGGATGTCATACACAAACAAATACAACAGCTCACCCATATGGTTCTACAAAACAGGCGAGCCCTCAATGTGATGACTGTAGAAAAGGGGGGAACTTGCCTCTTTTTAAAGGAAGAGTGTTGCTATTATGTAACTAGTCTGGTACTATACACTGAAAGATCCAAGAATTAAGAGATAGAGCACAATACCAGGATATGGGCTCACCAGGATGGGGGTTGCACAACCCATGGGGGACCATATTCACATGGCTTTACCCCCTCCTGGGGCCACTAGCATGGCTCATTGTTATGCTTCTTATAGCCCCTTGCTCAATCACCCTGGTCTACAACTAAACTCACAACCCAAAATTTTAATCAAATGCTTCCCTGATTACACCTACCAGATGTGGGCCAGCAGCGCAATGGATAATGCGTCTGACTGTGGATCAGATTACCAAGCCTTACTCCAACACGATCCCTCCAAGGACAACTTCTCACCCTAATCTCCAGACGCACCGCGCCATGACACCCCCACTCAGCAGGAATTAGCCAGATGATTTCTTCTCCCTTTTTCTCTCAAAGAGAGTCTGGAATGATACGTCAGGACTCGGGCACCTTGCCCCAAACTTCCCTCCCTCAGTTTCTTATGTAACCTACGCCAACCCCAATCCCAGCCCTGCCACACACAGTACGCTGGCTTCGGCTCACTTCTCTTGACCCTTGTTGGTCTCAACTCACTCGAAGCTGAATGATGTCCATCTGAGAGCTGGCTGTTCCAGCCCACAATCGCGCTCCCTGAAACCCATGACCTGGCTGTTCCAGCCCGTGACTACCCTCCCTGAAAGACCCTATAAATTCTCCTGCCCCTTTGTCTGGTGCTGACCTGCTTCCCTCGTGTCGGTGTGTCTGCTCCAGTACTACGTGGGTTCGGCTGTCGAGGTTTGACCTTTCATTAAGTACGATAGATGTCAAGATGTGAGTCCCAAGTGGCAGGACTGAGCTAGGCAGAAGGAAAAGCATGATTTCCAGGAGGACATGAGCTGGTGGTGCACAGGCACTGGAGTGGCGTTGGGGTCTCATGATGGCTGGGCCAACCCGGGAAGGAGAGAGGGAGGTGGGTAGGGCAGGGCAGGGCAGGACAGGACAGGACAGCACCTGCCCTGGGCCCCAGAACTGGGTGGTGACACACAGGGAGACCTGAGGCCAGCACACCTAAGCAAGGCAGGAAGGAGGCAGCACAAGGCTAGGGGATGCTGGTGACACTGGTGAGGACTACAGTAGGGTGCAGTGGTTTACTGTATGGAAAACAACGTTAAATAAACTATAATTACATTCACAAAATGCAGAGCTGCTAATGCGAGAAGACAGTCACACACACACACACACACACCCCTCAGGGTCTCTCATGAAAGGAGGCTGGCCTGCTGCACAGGGCAGCACTCGGCCAGGAGCCCTGCGGCTCTTCTGCCTGGGCAGAAGGCTGCTCAGATGCGGTCCCCCAGTGCCAGCTGGGAAACGTCCCTCCTTGGCATCTCCTTTTTCTTCCATTTGTAAACCAAAGAAAATTACCCTGGTCGTGAGTGGTAAGGGCAAAGCAGGGGCAGTGATAACCTGGAGAGGGAAAAGATGGCCACATGTTTGGAAGTGAGACCCCGCGACAGGAAGAAACAGCAGCGCCACAGGAGCCAGGCCGGGGGCCCACGTTTCCCTGCAGTGGCTCCCTACGGGGTTCATGCATATTTTCAACCTTTAATTAAATCTGCATTTCCACAGGCTCCATCATTTAGCAAAACTGAAAATCTTGCACAATAAATCCTAGAGATGGCAGATTAAATTACTTGCACAAACGGCCAAGATTGCAGTGTATTTCCTTGAAAATGCACAAATGTGGCAGCAGCGTTAGGAGTTGAAGTTCTTTCAGTGGGCCGGCCTGGCAGCAGCTCTGTAACACTTCCACACAGTGTGTCTTCCAACAGGTAGACTTTCCAGCTGATCTCCAGAAGTCTGCTTTATGAAAGGTGAACACTGCTTAACCCATTAAAAGGGTTCCAATGAAAATATATAATTATTTTGAATATAGGATGGAACATTCCAACATGCAAATTTAATGTATGTGACTTCCTTTCTCAGCATTTAATTGGGTTTGGAAAGCAGCCAATTCTGTATGTGTTGTTCTTAAGCTGTCCTTAGGCATTCTGCTCACTCAAGGAGCGGGGAAAGCTGGGTGGAAGCACGGCTTCAGCGTGAGTTTCTAAATATACGTATTAATGCTCCTTAAATTATCCCCAGAGTTGGGGGGGTTCTGTCAATTTAAGGCATCTTCTTGCTTGGTTTAGCGCATGAGCTCACTTTTAGAGCAGTACAGTCACACGCAGCTGCATTTATTTGCATTTTTTAAATGAATGAGATTCTCAACTGGTTGACATACTGGAGAATTTAAAATCTACCGTTTAAAATAAAACAAGAAATACAAAACTCATCCTCACAACTACATCCACAAGAGTGGCACTGGAATTAGCCCCCTTTGTAGCAGAGCTGATTTTAAGACCGATGTCTGAGAGAAAATGGGGGTTTCGGGAGGCCTTCTTACTAGGTGGCACTGAAGGGGCCATTTCGGCTGGAGTTTAAGTCCCATGTGAGCCTCAACCTTGGGCCTCGACAGCATGGGAGCAACGGGAGTGAGAACCCAGCTGTGCTTCCGTCCCAGCAGCTGGATCCCCTCCCTGGTACTCTGGGCCTGAGAAAGAAAGACTGCAGTGCTGAGGCTCTGGCACCCACTGCAGGGCCATCGCGCCTCTCTCGGGGACTGCTGGGGTGGGTGGGGCGGGGCCCAGGGACAGAGGGGCTCCTCAAGCTTCCACCAGCAGAAGGTGCCCAGCAAGGCTTCGCCCCCAGCAGAGTGGGAAGAGCTGCTCAACCAACAGAGCAAGCAAAGCATGAGGACCAGAAGGGAAGGATGAACCCCAGGGGCAGCTCCGAAGTGGAGGCGGGCAGGGCTGGGACCCTGCACTCAGACCAGATGAGATGCAGGAGCAGCGGTCGTCTGTTACAGAAGCGAGGGACAGTGTAGAGACATCTACAGGCAGACTGAAGACCTCTTCTCTGTGAAAGATGACCGCTGTACAGCTGCCGGCTTTGATATCCCAAGCCCAAGGCAGGCCTGTGGGCGAGAGATTCCCTGCCTTGCCTTGCCTTGCACCCTTGGAGGTCCCAGTGACTGACCCAGGAGACGGCACCTGGCGGGAAGTGCACAGCCGGCCCGCTGCCCATGCATCTCAGCCCCGTCTGAGCGGGCCAGCCCTGCCTTCCCACCTCCCGTAGGGTGCAGCAGGCGAGCCCGAGCTGGCAACACGGCTGCTCCCTTGCCCTCTCCTGCCCAGCTTGGCCTGCCATGCACATGGAGGCTCAGACTGCAAGGACCGTGCTGCTGTCAGCCCCACCCACAGAGCACCACACCTGAGCTGTGCTCACCTTCACATGTCTCACCACCCTGAATCTTTGTCCTCGACATCCTCAAATCACTTCAGAATAGAAACTCATAGGAACCCCACATAGAAATCAATATACCGTGCATAGTAAGCACACAGGCAAATCTGACGGCACATTCTCCAGCCCTGCTGGCCACCTCCAGCATGACTGCCCCAGTGGCTCTGGAGACCATATTGGACCTAGGGCCAGGCACGACCCCCTGTGGAGCTCGGGTCCACCTTGGCTGGAGCAGTCTTGGTTTGCAGCCTCCACCAGCTGCAGATTGTAGGGCTACATCTATCAGTGCCCTTTAGCCTGCCACAACAAGCAGGCCACAGAGGCAGAGTCCACTACAAGGGCAGACACCTGAGTTTTAGTAGTGGCACTCACTGAGTGTGAGGGCACTTGCAAAGCTTTTCTCCCTCTCCGCACTGCCACAGAAGTTGGGACACAACCTCCCCGCCTCAGGCCCAGGCCTTGTGGGTGCCTGGGGATGGCTCCAGGGCCTTCGTCATCTGGGAGGGGCAGTGGGCATATGCAGAGGCCAAAGCCAGGTCTCCAGGACAGCGCCTGTTCCTCACCTCATCATACCCTGCACCCTGGCCTCAGAGGAAAACCCAGATGGAGTAATATGTCATGTGGCCCACTGCTCAGCCTGGGTCTCCTCTTCAACCCGTTCTTGCAGCCACCCTTTCTTGCAGATACCCTGATGAAAACATGCTGCTGGGCTGGAGAGCTGAAGAGGAAGCGCTGCTCTAGGACAACACATGGACGCATCCACGTGACACAAGCAATGCTCGTCCACAGTGGAGCTGGGGCAAGCTGGAGCAGGACGGGAGGCCCTGGAGGCCCGGCCCCTACCCCTACAGATGGGGACACGGAGTCACCTGAGCTCTGCAAGGGACCCAGACTACGGAGGAGGCCACCTCCCCTCCGCCCAGCTGGGGAGCCCAGCAAGGGCTCTCAGGAGTGGCAGACTTCAGAGTTCTCCTGATTTAATCCTCAGGCCGCCAGTAAGATATGTGGATCTTTGACACGCCCACAGGCGGCATCACCAGAGACTTGATCATTGTCTATGGGTGTCAGGTCACTCAGAAAATCCAAGTTCTGTTTACATTCTGATCATAAAACACAACAGCGTGGTAAAGCAATACACAACCGCTATAGAAATTTTGAGACGCAAACGAGGAAACCCCAAGCCTGCCATGGCTCTTGTCCCACACTGGACCCATCTTAGGGTGTGGTTTCCTTTCTAGCTGTGTGCAGTACGTGAGGACCTACAGGGATACATGTATCTTTTCCGCAGAAACCTTTTCACCACATCCTTCACGTACTGTAGCTTACTTCTGTTGCCCAACATCGGATCAATACCAGTTTTTCATAACTTTAAAGTCTTTTTTTAAAAACTTTGTATGAAATTCTCCATGACGTTCCACCAGGGCTTTTAGTAGAACCGTGTTGCTCTGCACACACGGAGCGCAGTGGCTGGTCCAGTGCTCATCAGACAGGGCCCGGCCTGGCATTTTCTGGCCGGCTTCAGGGTCTGCTGACAGCCGTCGCACAGAGTCCACGTCTTCACTCACCGCTGCTTTGGTGAAGTGAGGAGAGCAAACCTGCAGATCTGCTGCAGCAGTCAGTGCCTCCTCTCCTCGGAAATCAGAAAGGGTTTCAGCAGCACGTGATTCCTTGGACAGATGAGTGGGTCTGTGGCTTGCAGGGCCAGGCGCCAGTACTGGCCCGGGCTGCGCCCCCGACAATGCCAGCCCTGTGAGTGCTCCCAGCAGCCCGCACCCAGGTGAGCCCAGCCTGAGCCTCTGTAGCTGCCCTGTTCCTTGTATGTGTAACCAAGCGCCCTGCAGCAGGTGCCCCCAACAGCAGCAGGGCTGGGGCTGGGTGGTCGTGCTCAGGTCACCAGCGGGGCCCGGTGCGCCCTCAGCCCCAGTGACAGCACCTCACCCCCTCCTCCGTGCTGGGAAGACAAGAGCATGCTTCCTCCCTCCTTCCCAGCCCCAGAAGGGTGCCAATCCACTCCCAAGGCAGAGCTGCCGCTCATTCTCAGTGCCATCGCACTGGTGTCTAAGTCTCAGTGTGGGGATAGTGAGTTTGAGCCATACCACGCATCTCCTGCAGGTCTGTGCTACAACAGGTGCTGTGGAGGACAAGACTGACATTCACAGCAGGAAACGTGTGACCCAGGCAGGTCCTACTTGAGGCCTACGGAGGGGATCAGGCCTGCAGGTCCCCAGCACCTGGAGCAGGGGCCGGGACAGCCACTCTGAGTTAGCAGAGCACCCTGGCCCTACCGGCACAACCAAGAGCCTGCCCAGGCCTCCTCTGGCTCCTGCCACCCGGTCTCCACACCCCGGATCCTGCGCCCTGCTCTCTATTCCTGGCCCCTTTCTGGTCACCCTATGCTCAGCTTTGCCCTCGCTGCCCTGCTCTGGCTGCCCACGTGGACCTCTCTGTTGCACCTGCTGTACTGGTCACAGATGCCTGAACACCGCCGGCCACATGGCATCCCATGATGACCCACACTGCTGCCCTGCACCTTGTGAAGGGCAGAAGACCAGCCCTGAGACATGTGCTGCTTGGCTGCCTCACCTGGGATGGAGGCGGCAGGGTCCCAGGGAGCCAGCAGCAGGACTGCAATATGCCCGGCAACAAGCACACCCAGACCTTGGACAACAAAACCCCCTCCTGGGTCAGTTCCTGAGAGTCAGTTCCTGGAGCTAAGCAACGCTGCTGCTGGAAACACACAGCGCACATGGGCGGGAAGCACCTGTGCCCTTGCCGTGGGTCCCAACAATCTCCTCAGACGCAAGTCGTGGAAACCCATGGCCAAGAGGAGCGAGAGGCCTGCATTTCGTGCTGTGACACCAGGGCTTCACGAGAACAGCCAGCTTAGCCTCTGCCTCATTTCTGGTTTGCATTCTTGGTGGCTACGCTCCGCCAGGCGCTGCCCGCCAACTGCGAGATTCTCACAGCCCCGGCAGCGAGTTGCCTGCCCACGCCCCTCCCTTGAGCTGGGACACCAAGGCCACCACATAGCCCCTTCCCACCGCTGCAAGCGACTGCCTCCCAATGGCTGGAAGGAGAGGCGTGGCTCGCGGTTCCCGTAGGTGCAGTCCATGGCTGACGACTCCAGGGCAGGAGCATCTCTGCAGAAAGGCCTGGTTGGCACAGGACAGCTGCTCTCAGCGTAGTAGCCAGAAGACAAAGACGGGGGAATGGGTGCAAGAAGAGGCCAGTGCATTCACCCACGGATGATGGCACCCATGGTACGGCCCTCTTCCAGGAGCCCCACACCTGGACGAAGGAGACTTCTGGGGACACGTCAGATATAAGCCATCCGATAGAGGAAAGACCAATCACCTAATCTGAGCACTGGGAAGAGGCTGTTTCTCTCAAAGTCAGGCACTTGTTCCTAAGAGGGAGCTATTCATCCCCTGCCAAAAGCAAAAACACACAAAGCCAATGCCAACCTGCATACACGGGGTGGGGACAGGGCCCTGGGGCATGGAGAAGGCCTTGCAGGGAGGGTGCTGCTGAAAGCCTGTGGCCTGTGGGGCTCGGAGCATCCCTGCATCGGCATCACCTGCGCAGGGACAGTGAGGCCTTAGACCTGCTGTTCTCCCCACAAGAGAAGAAGGGGGGCCCTGGTGACTGACCACCTCAGGTCAGCACAGAACCAAATGCAGAACTAAAGCAGGATGTTGGCCAGGAAGCAGGGGTTAGGGAGAGCCAGACACTGAGATGAAGGCGCCCCAAACCGAGTGCCCTGCAGCTGGAACAGGTGGCAGCATCACCACACAAAGGCCACTTCACCTTGGGGACCCAGGTGACTTCCGCTCCACTCCAGGAATAGCTCCTCCCTTTCCTGGGCATGGGCAGCACCATCTGGTTTCTACCCAGGGTGCCTGAAAATCCCAGAGGGGTCAGGGCCGCTGCAGCACTGGCACAGACCATCTGGTTGGGATGACGCCACAGTGGCAGGGTGGGAACTGCACTGCGAAGCTCACAGTCACCCAGCTGCTCCATGATGCCTACATCAGGCTGTGCCGGGCAGCTTTCTGCAGTCAGCTGCAGGAGTGCCTGGCCAGATCCCGACTGGCACTGGGAGGCGCAGCTAGGGTCCTGGGGCACCGCGTGGGATCTTCTCTGAGCTTATCATCATGTGATGACATATGCAAGAGGTGCAGCCTCCTCACATTCACCATGAGCAGTGACTCAGGCCCTCACGTGGCCGATCCATAGCCACTGCGACCCCTGAGGCCTGGAGGCGTGGCTGCCAACCGCACAGAGGGTGGTAGGGCCAGGCTCTGGCTCTGTCTGCGTGGTATGACCAAGGGAGAGGAACCACAGGGAGGGCCTGGCCCCGAGTCTGCCCACCATCCTGAAAGTGTGCGCAAGGCTCACATTCTTCTAAAAACACAGTCGGTTGGAATATTTCTTAATGACAAGGTAAAAAAGGCAGACTATCAGTCACTTGATAGGGAGGACAAAAGACCCGAGCAGACCTTTCAAGGTGGCCTCAGTATTTTTAAATCACCCAGAAGACTTTGAGACATCTTCTGTAGCTCAAAGGAAACAATCAACAGAGTAATAAAGCAACCTACACTGGCACAAACTTCAGGAATGAAAAATCCAATCCAAATGTAAATGGTGATGGAAATTAGCTAATGACAGTCATGAAAGCACTGTGATTAATAAGGCATTTTTAAGCGCTCTCAGGGCTCCTCACCGCACCCTTCTGGGGCTGGTGCTTCTGCCTGCCCTATAGTAAGCATTGCATGTTGGCACAATAGTAGGCATGCACAATTATGAGTAAACAAGCTCACACCTGCTGGCCTGCCCCGAGCCAACCAGGCAACTGAGTCTGTTGTTGCCCTGCTGCCTGGAGTGCGCCCTGGGCCCGCGCACAGGCCTGCTCTTCCCAAATCCTCTTTGCTTCTGACCCTCAGCAACAGAAGAAAAGCCTTAAAAGAGAGGCTGCAAAGCATTTGTGAGCAAAACGGACAGAGCTGCAGGCATCAAGCATACTGCAGTGCTAGCATACCCAAAATAGCATGCACTGGTGTTTTAAAAAAACAACACAAAGACCTCTGGAACATAACAGCCCAGAAACAAGCCCACGCACTTACAGCAAGTGACTTCCAGGAGAGACGCCACGTGCACAGCACACGCGTAAGCAGGGGCACTCCCTTCGTACGTACTGCTGCACAAGCTGAGGTCACTTGCCAAGGACCGCGAGGTCCCCTGCCCCTCGGCATGTGCAAGGCTCAAAGTGGATGAAAGCCTTAAAGAAAAACCTCACACTGGGAAAGCACTGGAGTATGAACTTTCATTGGCTTTGTGTCTCTTTCTCCATGCACTCTGGGCCTCCTCTTGCAGACCAGCACACAGCTGCTCTGATCTTTTCAGCCTTCTCACCACCCCTCCTTACTCCAGTGTCACACTGGGGGTCTCTATTAAGTACCCGAGTGTAGACTTAAACACTGACACCTGGGGGTGGGGGTTGAAAGCAACCTTGGGTCAGGAAGCTGGACCTGTGACCTTCCTGGGGGCCCAAGTTGGGAGCACCACAGCCACTCTCAGCTCCTGCATAAACAAAGCAACATGCTCTAAAGCCCGCACTTTGCAGCTGGGGGTGGACTCACCTGTGTGTGCTGGCTGGGTGGATCCTTTGCCAGTGGTCCCCATCCCCACCCCTGCAACCGAGACAACTTCTATGGCCAGCGAGGGGTGACCTGTGTCTGAACACTGCTGCACGCCACCAGCTTGCCTATCTTTCCTGCAGAACTGTGGGGTTTGGTGCCCCCTGCTGTCCTTTCCCTGCCAGCCCCAGAACCCAGAGCGCTGCCGCAGAGCTTCCAGGGCTGGGGGAGCAGAGGGGGAGCCCACAGTGCAGGGGGTGCAGTCCTTGCCAGACGGAAATCAGCTGCCAGAGCCCTGTCTCCCCTCCTGCCAGCCCCTGCTCCCTGCAGGCACAGGATGAGCTGGGCCTGCTCCAGCTTCCTTAAGAAGCAACTGATGGCTGGGGCAGAAGGCCTTGGGGGTGACAGGAGGCGGGCCCTTGGCTCAGGTCGGTGTACTCAGAGTGCTTCCCTGCAGGCAGCAGGGATGCCCCAAGGGGCCAGGCATCTTAGCACAGATCACACCTGGCCACTCGCCTTTGTCTCTAAGGTCCATAGAACTAGGGGCTGACAGCCGCCCTAGTGCAGGAGGGGAAACTGAGGCACGAAGGGGACTCAGGCTCCAGGAGAGTCGGGTCCCCTAGCAAGTGGACCTAATTCCAGGTCCTCCCAATTCTTCCCATTCACAACATTCACATGGGGGACAGGGACAGATGAGGATAGGTGGCTGCCATCTGGGTGGGGTGGGGGCAGTGGGAGCAGGATGGGGGTGCAATATCCTCTTTTCCTTTAAAAAAAAAAAAGGTTCAGACCCACCTATACCTTACATTGTTCACGTGCTGCACTAAAGACGGACTGCGTGATCTGTGAGGGGGCCGCTGAGTGAAGTGAGTGGAAAGCTGAATCTCACCCTGCAGAGGCCCTGAGGGCTCGGCCTGCTGTGCAGGCCCTGGGGCTGGTGGAGACTATCATTCTGTTACAGAAGCACCCTGGAGCTCTGTTATGACAGGCACGGACATAAACCCTGAGCCGCCTTTCCCAGAAAAGCCCACCCTGCAAACACTGCACAAGGTGAGCTGGAAGAGGCGCTGGCCTTGGTGACCACTGTCCCCAAAGAAGCCTATGAGGGAACTAGAGAGCAAGGCAGAGTGTGTGAGAAGTGGAGAGGACAGGGTGGGTGTCACCTCGGGGCTGTGCATCTCTCGACTACCAGGCCAACTGCAGGCAGCTCAGGGCCTGCCTCTCTCCTGGGAGTGTCCAGGAAGGCTCTGCCGCAGGTGGCAGGTGCAGGAGGAGCAGGGTGTGCTCCTGAGGGCCGAGCAGCTGTTCAGGTCCCACCGAGCATTCCTTGAAGCGCAAATGCATCCGAACACAGCGCCCCAGAGCCGCTGCAGTGAGCAGTCCTGCCTCTGGAGGCGCAAGGGCGAGCTGGCCACACCAGGCTATGCCTCTGCTTTCTGCAGCTCCCCGGTCCCACCTGGAGGAGACACTGGGCACTGGCTCCTGCCAATGCCATCAGCACTGCCCTGATGCCAGAGTCCTCCGGCCCAGACAGAGGCACGCTCAGAAGCCACCACAGGTCCTAGCTGACCAGGTCAGAAAAAGACCAGGTAGGAATTTGACAAGCACGTAAATAGAACTTACTATGGTCTAGGTGCACGACTTTAACAGCCTCAAAATGTGAACTCCTTCCGTGAATGCTCAGGACAAATCCCACAACCAAGGCACTAATATCATCCTTGTTCAAGAATGGATAGACTGAGTCACAGAGGAGGATTGATTTAACCAGGGTCAAGGTAGAGTCCAGATCCGAATCCAATCTGTCTGACTCCAAATTCTGCATCTCGCTGGCAGCACCTGGCCTGGCACATACCTATGTTCTGGGTCGTCTGATTTGCTCTGTCCTGGGATCCCTGCTTAGCATTCCTTTGAAAGCCAGAACTGCACTTCTCCTGTAGATGTGGAGTTCGTTGAAAGCTGAAACCAGGGTCCAGGGAGCAGTATAAGCACCTGTTTGGAGCACAGGGTCCCAAGTTTAATCCCCGGTACCATAAAAAGAAAAGAAAATTGAAAGGAGATTGTTTCTCCCCACTCCAATGCTGGGTATGGTCTGATAGCTTATTCCACATAAAATTCCGGTACAGAAAGGGTCTGATATAAAACACCCAACCCCATTTCCCCAGGGTCACTGTAACGCAGGGTATGCTGGCTCCCCCCAACCCCGGCTACCCTAGTAAACCAGACGTGGGCTCTCCGAGGAAGCAGCCTCCTTCCTCAGCTTCTGACCCTCACAGATGCCCCAAGAGCAGCGTACAGACGGAACCTCCACTCACCTGTGGCAGAGTTGCAGTGCCCAGCAGGTCAGGTGCAGGGCCAGGAGGAGGCAGGGAGGACTGGCTGTGCGTGGGGTGAGGCTCCCAAGCGCACACACACAGGCTGAGGGGGTGGCGCCCGCCTGGCAGCTCTGCCACTCCACGGGAGTGCCTTGGCTTCCTTAACTCCAGCTGCCTCGTTACAAAGGAATTTCATTCTCATGAGATTCAACAGTCCCAAAGGACTCGTTCCCCTGAGACCACTGTAGCTCAAAATCCTATAATCCCAGATTCTTTCAAATAAGGAAACCGCCTGGGCCTTTGGCACACAGTTGTTCTGGCTGAGAGGGGACAAGAAGTGCTTCCAAAGTGCAGGTAAGAGCAACCCTTCAAGCGCCACTTCCTGAGAAGCGGCAAACCTTGGAGTGTCCCGACCACGAGGACACTGAAGGCTTCGCTCCTCCAAAGTACCCTGCACCTCTGGCTTTTCATAATCAAGCAGGTGCTTACGATCTCCTAAAACAGCAGGATTGCTAAGGTGTCGGAACCAGCAGCAAACAAAGCTGCTCGGGGCTTCTCTGCAAACCTTGGGACTCTTAAGCACAGAGGACCTAAAACTGAAACAAGGCCTGGTGTCAAACCCACCAGGGTCTGAGTCCAGACCCCACGGCCATGCCGACAAAGCTCGAAGCTCACGGCCCTGTGCTCCTCTCCTGGAGTTCTCACAGATCAAGTAAAGACACTAGTGCCCGCCCGGGGGAGGGGGGAGGGTCAGGGAGGTGACGGGACTGTCACACCAGCGCCCTCACCCTGGGAGCAGTGGGGTGCGCTCTCTCCAGGTGAGGGCAGGAGTGGGGGATGTGAGAAGGATCGGGTATGAGCCGCACACCCGCAGACCCCATGAGGAGCTCAACCGCCATGCCCTGCACCCTTGGACTAAGACAAACTCTAGAAAGGAGGGAGAAGGGGCATGTCCGGTGAGGTCAAGACACTGGAAGGGGAGTGGCTGCACTCTGGCCCTGCTGGGGCGTGGTCCAACGTAGCGCTCAGATGGCTTCTCAGGACCTCCCCGGGGGCAAGGAGGCAGTGGTCATTTTAACAGCGCAGTCTGGGACACCTCAGAGGCCGGTCTCCGTTCCATTTCTCACAGTAAACTGAGCCTCATTGGCGACAGCTCAGGCGGAGGAAGCCTGGGAGAAGTGAGTCTGGCCTACAGGAAGCACAAGCTTGGCCAGGCAGCAGGAGGGAGAGGACATGGTGAACCACTGGGCGGTCCCGCTGTGCTGCCAGGCAGAGGGCAAGAAAGCTTCCAAGAGGCCGCAGGTCCCAGCATGCTGTGGCTCACAAAGCTCTGGCAGCCTCTGCCCAGCACCTCTGCCCCTCCCCGGCCTGGGGACTCAGACACCTGCACTGCCACAGGGGGCCCCGGTGTAGTGGCTGCAAGGATGCGGCACAAAGCACGAGGCCTGTGGCCGTATGGGGATGCCTGGCCACCCTGAGGCTGAGGTGCCTCCCCCTATCTCCTGGCCCAGCTGTGTTTTGCAGAGACAGTCTTAGCCACCGCCCTGCCCTCACCAGTACCAGCCTGCTCCGAGGCCTCGGGGTCACGTAAGGACAGACGCCAAGCAGGATGTGTAGGCTCAAGGCCCACACCCTGCTGTGTGCTTGAAGAGGGTGACAGCCGCAGAGGATGGAGAGAAGTAAATGTGATTTTAAGTACACAAAATTAAATTTGAGGCAAAAGTTGGTGTCTCCCATTCTGTGTGCTACAGGGCTTGAAACGCAAAGTAAAATACGAATCTGCACACCTCTGCCCCCAGGGCCTGTGCCTCTAGGTTCTCAGAGCCCGGCCTGCATGGTACAGCATGCAGCCACCTCCTCTGCCCACCATCACCACCTCTGTGGGGTGGCATAGCTTCAGGACCGCGCCTCCTTCCAGGTTAGAGGAGCAGTAAGTAGCTGCTCCTGGCCACACCCAGTGGTGACTGATGCAAGGCTGGGCTAAGCAGCACCGGCCCTGCTGGGTGAGGGCTCAGTGTGGGGCCTGCTGGCCTGGGCCCGGGCTCTGCTCCTCCACATGCCTGCAGCACTCTGGACCCTGTCCCACACACATCCTCTGTCAGCAGGTGGCGAGACGGCCCTGGTTTCCAGAAAGGCACTCTGAGGTCCCCAGGGCCACACTGTTGTCTTGGGCAGTTCAAATGCAGGGAAATTTCCATTTTAAAATGAAGCCAATTTTAAGGCCAGCGAGAAGAAAACATCCCAAAACAGCAAGCTGTAACAGTGTCTCCAATCTTTTTTTTTTCATTAACTTTATTGAAAATCAATAATTACATAGCATGTTAAAATTTGTAGACAAATATTGAAATGTGAAAGATATAAGATGTAGACAGAGTGAATTTTAGAGAAATATTTCTAAAATGAACACGAGACTATTAATAGATTGCACATTGTAAATAAAGTCTTTACAAACTTAAATGACTATAAAAATAAAAATTGTTCAAAATAAAAATGAAGAATTTACAGACCAGTCATATAATATTTCACTCTGTGCCAAAATCAAGAAACTTATAGAATTCTCAAAGAAGATAGGGTAGGCATTTAAATATTTAAAGATTTAAAATTTTTGAATTTAGTTGAATTTATAACACATTTCCAAGAAAAATGAATCTTTTGCACAAAAAATTTGAATAAAATCATACCAAGATACACAAAAATGAAATTGTCCAAAACTCATTGTAAAGAAAAAAAATCATTTAAACATATACATAAAAAATATTAGCTATTGAAGAACAAAATTAAATAGCATCGTATTCCACATTAGGAAGAAAAAAAAGACCAAGTGTGTAGGAAACTAGACTAATTAATCTAAAGGACTAAAAATAAAAGTTCTATCCTCTTTGAATTTTATACTTAGCAAACATATCTTTGAAAACTAAAAGTAAAATATTTTCCAGTCATACAAACTCAAAATATTCTAATACCTCCAGACATAGCACACAGAAAATAACAAAGAGCATAATCCAGAAGGCAGGAGAAGTTGCTGTGTGGTCCTGGATGAAGAATGAAGAGCTCTCAAAGTGACAGTTATGCAGGACTCTGGAAAATATATAAGATGAACCCATTTAAAAGGCCATTGAAGCCGGGCGTGGTGGCGCATGCCTGTAATCCCAGCACTCGGGAGGCTGAGACAGGAGGATTGTTGTGAGTTCGAGACCAGCCTGAGCTACAAAGTGAGCCCGAGGCCAGCCTGAACTGCATAGTGAGACCCTGTCTCAAAAAATAAATAAATAAATAAATAAATAAATAAATAAATAAATAAATAAAAGGCCATTGACGCTTTCTACAAAACGGGACCAACCTTATGCCTCTTACACACGTCTCTCCACGTATGTGCGCATGTGTAAAAACCAAGGAAGAAATAATACAAAGTCAGTGGAAAAGAGAACCATATTTAAAGTTTCTAATGCTAGGAGAAAATATCATACCACATCTTTTAAGTAGATTTTAAGTCAGAGATACAGTAAAAATTGTAAAATTAAAATTAAGATTAAGCAATTCAGAAAATTAAATATTAATTAAAATTTAAATGTTTCAAAACAATTGAACTAAGAAAAAGTTTTCATCATAGAAAAGAATTACTAAGAATAAAACATAAGATAAATCCTGGAATGGCAAAAAAATGACCAGCACTTCCAACAGTTTGGGGATAGGATGTTGTTCACAGTTCTATGTCGTGGACCTGGACAGTGTCCGTGACGCTTACTGGTGGCCAGGGGTCACTTGGGGACTGAGCTACTGCTATTTCCTTGACATCCACCCTGTAGGCCCAAACAGAATCATGACCCACAGGGTGCAGGAGAAGTCCATGTGTAGAGTGTGCTGATGGAAACATTTTGGTGCTGTGCACAGAAGAATAATTGAAAGACTGCTTTTGTATCTTATTCTCTTGAGTTTAGCTGTTTGCCTTATTTCAGACCTTAAAGACACCATTGTAGCTAGTGAAAAAGTAAGAAAAGATCCCTTAAAAACAAGTAGGATGCAGGAAAAAATAATTCAACATCTGCAAGACGATGCAAAGATGAACAACATAAGAATAATAGGCATCAATGAGAAAGGAGTCAGTACAATGATGCAAAAAGAATATGGACGGAAGCAGTAGCAGAAAACTTCCCAAATACGGGGCAACAATCTGACATTCAGATAACTGAAGCATGTAGAACTCCAAATAATTTCATCCCAATTAAAAACACACCCAGAATATAACAATCAAAATCCCAGAAATCCAGCACAGGAACACTATACTAAAAGCCACTGAAGAAAAGAAACAGGTCACATTTAAAGGAAAACCCATCAGGGTAATGGCAGATTTCTTTTCACAAACCATCAAGGCAAGAAGAACATGGAGCAAAGTACTTCAAGTCTTGCAAGAAAACAAATTCCAACCCAGACTGATGTACCCTGCAGAACTCTCTTTCAAGTATACTGGAGAAGTAAAATACTTCCATGACAAAGAACAACTGAAGACTCTCGTGATGACAAAGCCAAGCTACACCGACGACTAAATGATGCTCTAGGGAGGGAGCAATGACCACACTCCATAAATAAGAATGGAAAGTGTCTCCATTCTTGGGAGAGAGAGCACAGAGCTAAACTGGGGTGCTCCAGGTGCCCAGCTCCTTGCCAGTGGACACAGGAGACTCCCACTGCTCTGCTTCCACCCACAGGGGACGCACATGGCCCTAAGCATGGAGCACCTGGGCTTTTGCTGCCTTGTGCCGGTCACACACCCTCACAGGGACCCAAAAGCTGTGTGGCTGTGGCGCTGAGGGCTCCATGAGGCCATGATGTCCACAGTGGGCTGCAGCTCTGGTGCCAAGTATGGCTTTAGGCTGCACTGCCCTGGGAGATGTCCCCAGCAATGCAAAAATAAAGACCACTTATATCTTCCTACAGCCAAATCCACCAAGCATCGCCTGACGTCCTCACAGTGCCCAGGAAGTGCTGCTTTGCCTGGCTCTGCAGATGGGGGTGGCAGCCCCCTCCCGGGGCCGCACAGCCGTCCCCTTTCCTACGCACTGGAGTACAGCACACAAGCCAGTCCTGGGCTTTGTAAACGCTGAATCTTTCACACGATGGAAGATCACCTTCCTTGGGTGGGCTTAGAACATTGGCTAGGGTGTGCAGCCGAGGACAGCTGCCAGCTGTGCTTCTGGATGCCCACTGCACAGGAGAGGGTCTGAAGCACTCCCTTCCCCACCCTAGCCCCGCCTCTGCCACATCTGTCCTGCCAACCGCTGCTCCCACCGGCCTCCCAGCCAGCGGAGGGACAGGGTGGCTTCCAGTACGCCTGCCCGAGGTTCTGGCCAGCGTAACACTATAGCCGGGCCCTGAAACACCCAGTGCACTTCATTTCCTATCAGCTGTAACATATTTAAAGGGCACTTACAATGTGTCCTGTTTAAAGAAATTTAAAAGTGTAGCTACCAGGGATTTGTGGCCACATGAAAAGTGCCTTGCAGAGCAGGGCAGTGCTGGGTCAGAACCCCACAGATGCTGGGCTTGCTGACTCCTCACAAAGATGCACTTGTGATAAAGTTTCAGAGTAGATTTTCCCCAAAACAGCAACAGTGTCACGAGGATACTGGAACATGAGTCGTACGTTTCTCTCCTACCTTTCCAAACTTCATATAAAGAAGGTACATTCTATAAATCAATCTTTAAAACTAAAAATGCAAATTAAAAGAAGCATGTGTTAAGTTATGTTTTCAAAGTTGGACCATTTTAAAACAACTGTTGGCACACGTTTGCAGCACATAACACTTGCATAAATCATGGGGTGGCTCCCTGTGCACCACCATCTCAATTCTTTTTTCTTCTCTTTCCCTCTACTCTCACTTTCATTTTTTCACTAGCATCAGATTTATTTATTTTATAAGCTTTTATCAAGTTAATTATCATAAATACAGATTAGCAGTGGGACTAACAGACAAAAAAACCTCTAAAATACATACGACAATTATACTAAACCAAGGTACACTTTTAAAAACACTACCATGCTGGGTTAGTTCCCCTCTCCATCCTTTTCCTATCATCTATCTCAATAATAAGAGAAAAGTAACTAATACAGAATTTGGCCCAGAGAAGTAGGGCTGTTCTCGGGCCTGACCATGTGGTTCAGAAGCTTTGAGGAACGGCTTGTGAGAAAAGCTTGGAAAGATGCTGAGATACCAGCTGAAAACACAGCCAGAATGCTGTAAACTATACTAGATAGGAGATTCTGGTCAGTGTCTAACAGACCAGAATGCTGACAGAAACGATGGCAGAAGACCGGGCTTGGGAGTTTTCTGCCAGGAAGGACTGCATTGCATGCTGGACTCCAGACAATGTGTGTCCTGGCTTGGCAGAAAGCTTGGCTGTGTTTTGATCACATCCAAAGACTGCCTGAAACTGACATTAAGGGAAGAGAGCTAACTAGTCTGAGAAGAAATTTCAAGGCAATCTAATTTTTTTTATTTTTGAGACAGGGTCTCACTATGAGGTTCTGCCTGGCCTTGTGCTCACTTTTGTAGCCTCCAGGCTGGTCTCAAACTAGCAGAGATCCTCCTGGCTCAATCTCCCAACTGCTTGGATTACAGGCATGCACCATTACAGGTGTGCAGCATCCAGAGCCGAAACCACAGAGCATGTGGGGCCAGGAATTGAACTCGGTCCTTGTGCTTGCCAGGTAGGTGCTTATGCCTCTGAGCTATCTCTCTGGCCCCAAGGCAATCTCATGCAGCAATATCATGGCTATTGCTGGGAACTTTTAGTCAGATTTTTTTAGCCAGGTTTATGCTGAGAATCAAGAGCAAAGAGCCTGGCAGAGTGATGTAAAACGTTGTGAGATTAGCCAGAAAGATTTAGTAAAACTGTGGACTTTAAAGATAGAGCAGAGGAAAACTTGATGGCTGACAAGGAGCACGAGAATAGAAAAGGCCTGAGGGCATCACAAGAAGCATCAGAACTCCACCACTTTCAGCCTAAAAATTGTAAAACTGAAAGATTTTTCTGAGACAAGAGCCCCACTGCACCATGTTTCTGAATGGTGGTGGCCTAAGGAAGTTGCTTTTTAGAATTTGGTTCATCGGTACTCAACCCCGCAGCCAAGAGAGAAGGAAGCCTGGACACTGCTCCCGGGAGTGGCAGACACTGGGGTCACCTGCGTGGCTCTGGTTTTGGGTACACATAGAATGCAAGAGTTGGGGCCAGAAAGGCTTCCACCAAGACTTCATGAGACCTGGAGGCCTGGAAGCAACGTGAACACAAGAGGACTCTGTGCATGAAGCCACAGGAGCACTAGAGAGACGAGAAGACTGGAGAAGCCAGGAACATGGCTCACCCAGGAAAGCTTCAGGGAAGGAGCAAAGCCAGGCACAGCAAAAACCACAGGAGCTACAACTACAAACACTGCCACAGGGGCAAATCTGCTCAGGCCCTTTGGTGTTCACATCTGGCCACAGATTGCTGTGTATGCCGGAGGTGGAGCTACTGGATGTAATGTTTGTCCTGCTGGATTTTAGACTTGGTTTGGTCCCATTCCTTTGTAGCCCTCATTTGTAACTTCTGGAATGGAGATGTCTACCTTGCACCACTGAATGCTGGAAGTGTTTAAATTTCTTTTCATTTATACAGGGGTTCACAGCTGGGAGTCTGCCTTGAATCTCAGAGGAGATACTGACTCGGACTTTTCAGCAATGCTAGAACTGTTAGGACGTGGGCCATTCTAGGAGATAGGTCAATACCTTTTGCTAAATAGAGGCGCATGAGTGTTTGGGGCTGGAGGTGGAATGTTACAGCTTATATTTAGATGTCCCCCAAAAGGCTCATGTGGTCATAGGCTGGCTTTTTTGGGGGTGGCCAGACCTAGGATGTGTGATGCTAGCGTTGATTCATGGTGCGTTGCTGTAATTGAGGGCACCGGGATCAAGGGCGTGAGCAGTACCTGCTCTTTAGTAGTTTAGGAAAGATACAGGGGCGGAAAGATGCTGCTTCGGTCCCCTGTTGCTTTAGCTCCCTCCCACCTACCGTGAGCTATTGCCCCTCTGCCATGTGTCACCCTGATTTGGAGCCGGCTGATTAGGGACTGAAACTTCTATAAACTGTCAGCCAGATAAGCCTTCCTTCCCTTAACTTCGGGTATCAGGTATTTTGTATCAGCATCAAGAAAAGTAACTAAACAACACACACACACACACACACACACACACAAATGGTTATTT
>PVKA01031945.1:0-25787 GCA_004027165.1 Ctenomys sociabilis | reverse complement strand
GGGTTGGGGACAGGGATCCGCGTAGCGCGTGTGGGAAGAAGCCAAAGGCTCTCCCTCAGACTCACCACCCTCTCACTGATCTGGGAAGCCTGGTGAGTCCTGTAAATTCGCTCTCGCTGGGAGAGCTTGGCGCGGGATCCAGGAGGCCGCTGGAGTCAGCCACTGTCTCAGGCTGGTCTCTGGGGCTGGGCAGGCGCGGGCGGGATGGAGCAGGATGGCGGAGTGGGCCGCGCTGTCTCTGGCCCGCGCTGTCTCTGGCCGGTCTCAGGGGCTGGGCGGGGGTGGGGGGAATGGCGATCTGTCCTTTGAATCCCTTTCTCTTTGTTTACTCTTTTCAAATGTAATGCCAGGAAGCTTGCCTCTAACAACTGCTACAACTGCTTCTCACAGTGCGATTCTGCACAGATCTTTGAGTGCGTTTGGGCGTGACACTTCAAAGAGACATGAATGAAAAGCAATAGGAATATGACCATCTTGCACCTGTAGTCCCAGCACTCAGGAAGTTGAGGTAGGAGGATGTCCATGAGCTGAAGGCCACCCTGGGCTACACAGTGAGTTCAAGGACTGGTTGACATGGCAAGACCCTGCCTTCCAAGCTCCCAGCGAACAGCTAGACCCAGTGAGCGCTGGGATGCACTGCACGGTCTACTGTATTTTATACTATACTCTTTTTTTTTTTTTCCTATTAAAATGGGTTTAAAAGGTTTGCCATGTCATTCCAGCTGCAGCCTCTTCCATCTCATGGTTAGCACACCTCTTGATTGCATCAAAAGTGCATGTGGACTTGTCTATACCATCTAGGTTTATAGAAGCCTATCTTATGATGTTCACACATAGGAAATCAAGTTTCTAGGTAGATGCTCTTGTAGAAGTATTTTTTTCTAAAACATTGTGATGGCTTTTGTGGAAAGGTGTGGCCCAGTGTTAGTCATAGTCACTATCAGGCAGTCATGCATAAGAACTCTTTCTTTATACAAATCATTATTTGTCAGAACATGGCCCCTTTTATTTTTTTCCCCTTGAGGATGAGGGAGGGCTTTTCTCTGTTCAGCTGTCCTTGAATGCACTGTGTGCTGAGGCTAATCTTGAACTCATGATAGTTCTCCTACCTTAGCCTCCTGGGAGCTGGGATTACAGGCATTCACTACAGTGCCCCAAAATGCTCCAATGTTACCCATGGGAATTTGTGAACTGCTGTGATATGTTTGTCTCAATTGTTATTTGATTATAAAAGTTAAAATCCAGATGGTGTTTATGTGAGCTCCAACAAAAATAAAGCGAAGGTGTATAAAGAAAGAGTTCTTATGCATGACTGCCTGATAGTGACTAAGTCTAACACTGGGCCACACCTTTCCACAAAAGCCATCACAATGTTTTAGAAAAAAATACTTCTACAAGAGCATCTACCTAGAAACTTGATATTAGGTGTAGACTGGTGTTACCCTTGTTACTGATTCTGTGCAAATGAAGAACTATGGCTTTTAAATATTTTATCTTCATCATTTTGCTTTTAAAAACTTTTCCTTTTAGCCCAGCCACTTTGAAAATGCTCAACATTTATTATAAAACCTGTATTCTCACTATAATGCTCCTGTATTCCCAAATAAATATTAAGAGACTCTCTTGGATTATCTGATGTTCACAAAGAGGGTCCAGAATCAAGCTCAACTACAGAGGCAATTGGTAACTCCTAGAGCCAGGTAAGGTATTGCCATTAAGCCTTATGTACTCTCCTTTCCTATAGTTCATTCTTTCTGTTTTGGTGAGTCATCTTTTGTGATGGACCCACCTTTTTGGGGTTGGGGAGCTGGTAATCGCACCCAGGGGTTGAACATGCTAGATGAGTACTATGCCTTTTAGCTTTATCAACAGGGGACATGTCTCCTTTTGGTAGAGATTTCCTACTGATTTTGTTGGAATTACTAATTTTGGATAAGGCTACCTTAAATTTTCCTTTTTTTTTTTTTTTTTTTTTTTCGTGCATCCCTTTCTGGGACTCAGAACCTTTTGTCATTTCTGAGAAGCTCTCCTTATGTAAGAACACTGTGAACACTCGGATTCTCCACAGCTTACATTCTGTTTCTTCATCTAACTTGTTTGATTATGATGCCTAATTTAATAGTTTTTGATAAGCACATTTGTTTTACATCTTCTTTTAAATATCATTTTTCTCTTTTTTTTTATCCTTATTTCTGAAAACATTTTCTGAGAACAAAATTAAACATTCAGAATTGGGACAGGAGAGGTGTAGGATAGCCAATTGAAAGCCAGTATGAAAGTGAGAGATTTTAATTTCATAGATGGGTAGTCTTGTGTGAACATTACCTGGCCACAGCCACCTGAGGTTGCTAATTGGGCATGTGTCAAACATGAAACAATCATCATGCAACTAAGGAAAATTTTGTCAGAATCAATAAACTAGTGTAAGGGCCTTCCATAAAATAAAAAATGCTTTACAAAATGTACTTGTTAAAGCAAAGCATTTTCTTCAAACCCTTAATATTCCCTGGCAGATTTACAAGATTACCTTTGCTCAAGACAAAGAAACAAATGGCTGCATAAATTCTCAAAAAAAAAAAAAAAAGACCTCCTTCCCCCAATCCTAGACAACAATATGATTCTTTTTATTCCTTCTTCCATTTTGCTTGTTTTTTTTCTTCCTCTTTTTTCTTCCTTTTTTCTCCTCCCTTTCCTTAATAAATGAAAGCATATTACTTAAACAGCAATTACATGATTAACATGTAAAGGCTTTCTAGCTTTCTACCCATTTTCTACTACTTTTTCTTTGACTCTTTTATGTTGAGATAAAAGATAAATTGGAGCAAAAACAAAGCACAAATTGCTTAAAATTGTTTCTTACAGAATTTTAGCCAAGATAGAAAAAGATAACCATTCAAAGTCATGGTTTTTCAATTTACAGTAGCCCCATAGAAATCTAAGCACCCAAGAGACATTCATTTTAGAAATGAATTGTGGGGTCTGGATCCTGCAATGTCTCATGCAAGTGAATTTCATGAATCTGTGCTGGAAAGGCCCAAAGGTTAAGTGGTGGATGCTAGAAAGTCTGTTCCAGGGATTTAAGGATCTGTGCTGAGAGGCTGAGGGTTCTAAACTGGAACCAGGAAGCAATGCTCCACATAAGATCCAGAGCTACCCTGGAAAGTACCACAGCCATCCCCAGCAACAGTGAGGTCCTAATATCTGAAGATGAGGAAAGCTGAGTTCCCATCAGGAAAGCCAATGTGACCAAGCTTCTCCAGGAGGCTGAACAGTATACCAGGAAGCAAAGTTCAAGGTGAGAATCATTTTCCCCCAAAGTCAGCCTTAGCCATTCTCAGGACAACAAGGTCCCAATCATCTCTTTAGATAAGAATGACCAATTTTACCAAAAGAGCTAGCATGACAAGGGCCCCCAGCAGAATAGCCACCAGCTCCCCAACAACTTCAAACAGCTTTCCTAACAGCCTTCCAACAGCTTCTCTGGTTTTGCCTCTTGTGCTGCTGGCAACAATCCTTAGGTGGGCCTCCTACATCCAATACCATGCTAGTTCAGTTCCGCTATGTGTAACAAGTTGACCACCAGTTGGCAGTCCACCACACTGTACAAGAAGGCTTTTAAACTCCATCTGCTGTGGAAGCTGCTTTACCTAAAATGTAGCTGAGAACTTTGCATGAATATTACACTAAAGCAAAAAAAAAAAAAAAAAAAAAAAAAAATCTGAGCTTTTAGCGGGCTGGGGAGATGGCTCCTCAGTAGAGTAAGCAATTGCCTGGCAAGTGCAAGGGCCTGAGTTCAATCCCTGGCTCTGCCAAAAAATAAAATGAATAAACAACTTTTAGCCATATCAACTGATAATATTAACTTGTCTCATTTTTGTCAGAAATATAATTTGGATGCAACCATCTTATAACCTGACAAGTTGGTATTTCTACACTTTTTGAAGATTTGTGTGTGTGTGACTATCATGTTACAGATATGCTTATGTTCTATGATGTGTCTGTGGTAAAATTCCCTAAGGAATATTCAAATTGGCTTATGGTTAGTTAAGCAAGTAGTCAACAAAGTAAAGGTGCTAAAATTATGGTAAACTCAAATGTTTCTTACTCTACTTGATTTAAATAGATTTTTGCTGTTGTAGTTAAGGTTTGCAGGAGAGATTTAATACAGGACACATAAGCCATCATACTTTTTGTTATAATATTCACCCAAATGGTCAAATGTGGCAGAGTGTAAGTGATCTCTCTATGCACTAGAGACCCAAAGAATCCACTTGAGGGCCTGGATACTATGGCAGTGTCCTGTACGAGTCCAGCTGGAGGCCTAAAGTCCATGGCAATATCTCATTCAAGTTTGTATCAAAGATCTGGACAGGGAAGCTAGAAAGCCTGTATCAGTGCAATAAGGGATCTATGTCTCCAGGATCTGCACTGGATCCAGGAAGCAATGCTCAAGGTGAGAACCAGAGCTTCCTCAAAGATAACGATAGCTATCCTTTAATGACAGCAAAGACCTAAGCTCCTGTAAACATGTGAACAGGTGGGTTCATATCAGGCAAGCCACCATGGCAAGTGTCTCCAGGAGAATCAATAGCATACCTTCTTCCCCTCCGGGTCTCCTTTTTGTTGTTGGCAACAATTCCTAGGTGGGCTGTCCACACCCAGGATCATCCTGATTCAGTTCATCTGGGTGTTACAAGGTGACCATTGGTTAATCTGTGATATTTGCTAAATTGTGTAGTTTTAAATTTGATTAGAAAAAAATGTCCTGACAATTGTTAATGTACAATTTTCTAGGATTTCAGGACAGACAGGATTACAGTTATTCTCTGCTAGATGTTTAAGATCATAAAAAGTATAATTTTGAACCTAAGAACAAATAATGTAAAATGCAACTTTGATCAATTTATAAATATCTTGTACTACATTAATTTTTTTCTATGAGAAACATTTCTACACATTATAAAATGTTTTCAAAAAATTTGATACATGGTACAAATGCTATTATTTCTTGGTCTTCAGTAGAAATTAAGGTTACTGAGGATCAAAAAATCTAAGTAAAATATATTTCATATAATTATTCTACAATATAATAAATTATATAATATATAATTTTATATATAAAGAGTACAGCAAGAAAATTAAGATGACTGACAAAATATAACATGAAATATTGAGAATTTCTGATTTAGAGTTTTTAAAAATTAATTTTATTCAGTACATTTTAGATATACATAATGGATAACATTAATAATAGGGAATTGTATGTGTATATACCTTAATTCTTCATTTTTCCCTCCACTCCCTTCAACTCCATGTCCCCTTCTTATTTATAATAAGTTTGATTCCATTCTCTTGTTTTCCTTTCCTTCTCTCCCCATACCTCCTCTCTTGTTCCTTTTCATTTCTAAATTTGTTTTCTATTTCATAATATCTTTTATACATATTTTTCCTTATTTATGCTTTATTTTCCACACCAGAGAGACAATATGTTATTTTAACATATGTGTCCTATTTATGTTACTTAGGTTCTGATCTCAGGGTATACCCATTTACCTATAAATACCTCAAGTTTGCATTATAAAGATATAGTAGTACTCCACTGTATATTTTAAAAAAAAACAAACCCTGATCATCTTTCTTCAGTCATCCATTGATGGTAATTTTTGCTGATTCTAAGATTCAGGTATTACAAACTGTACTACTAAAACATGGGTTTTCTGGTTCCAAATGATTTTAAGAATATGCTTTCTAGATTTGTGATATATGTTGATGTTATTTTGATAAGGATTCCATTATGTTTGTACAACAATTTGGGGAGTATGATCATACCACCTATTGTGGTTCTTATCCAGCAACAAAGATTATCTCCATTTCCTGAGATCCTCTTCAGTCTCTTTTCAGTGTATTGTAATTTTCATTGTATTGATCTTTTACTTCTTTTGTTAGATTATTCATAAGTATTTCATTGTTTTTGGATTCTATTGTGAAGGGTATTGTTTCACTGATTTTTCTCCTAGTGAGTTTGGTATCTGTGTGGAGGATTTTTGGTGTTGACTTTTTATGCTGCCATGCTACTGAATTTGTTTATTAACTATAGTAGTTTCTTGGTGAAAAAGAAGGTTTTTTTTCTTGAGTCTTCCATGTAGAGTATCATATTATCTGCAAATAATTATAGTTTAACTTATTCATTTCCTATTTTATTCCATTTATTTCTCTCTCTTGTTTAATGGCCCTTGCTAATGTCTCCTGAATCCTATGGAATAGGAATGTTGATAGTGCACAACCTTGTCTTGTACTTGATTTAAGAGAAAAAGCTTGTGGCCAAGGAGATGGCTTAGTGGAATAAGTGCTTCCCTGGCAAGTGCAAGGGCCTGAGTTCAATCTACAGTTCCACCAAAAAAAAAAAAAAAAAAAAAGAAAAAGTAAAAGCTGTCAGTTTTTCTGCATTTAGAATGATGTTATTTGTTGGTTTGTCGCATATGGCTTTGATCAGATTGAAGTACAGGCCATATGTTACAATTTTCTGTAGGGCTTTGATAATGAGTGAGTATTGGACTTTGTCAAAAGCTTTTTCTGCATCTATTTGAATGATTATGTGAATTTTGTTTTAATTTGGCTCTGTTCATACAGTGTATTACATTTATAGATTTGAGTATATTGAACTAACCTTGGTCCATGGTGTGAATCCTACGTGATTATGGTGTATAATCTCCCTGATGATTCGCTGAATTCTATTTGCTAGTAATTTATTGAGGATTTTTTTTTTTATCTATGTTCATAAAAGATATTAGCTTGTAATTCTCTTTTTAGTTGAACCTTTCTCCAGTTTTAGTATCAGATTAGTATTTGTTTCCAGGAATGTGTTAGAGAGAATGCTTCCCTTTTAATTTCATTGAATAGTTGAAGAGTATTGGAATTAAATCTTCTCTAAGTTTCTTGTAGAATTGAGCTATGAATCCATCAGGACCTGGAATTTTCTTTGTTTGTAAATTTCTTATTACAATTTTCTTATTTCATTGGATAATATTATTTTATTTAGTGTTTTTAAATCTTCTGATTCAATTTTAGTAATTTTTACCTATGTAGGAATATTTGCATTTCTTCTGTTTTCCATGATGTGAGAGTAAAGATTTTCAAAGCAGCTGTTGATGATCTTCTCTATTTCTACAGGCTCTGTAGTAATTCCACCCTTTTTATTCCTTATTGATTGAATTTGAGCTTTTTCTGTCCTCTTTTTGATAAGGTTGACTAGGGGTTTATGTTTTATTTAATCTTTCAAAGAATCAGCTGTTTGAATTCTGTCTATTCCTTATTGTTTTCTACTGTCTTTGGGCTTTTGGCTTGGCTTACTCTTTCTTTTTCTACAAATTTGGGGTGCATTGTTGCATTTATTTGTTGTTCTGTTTTCCTAGTGTCTGAATTCACTACTATAGATTTCCATGTAAGAGCTCTTTCATTGTGTCCCACAAATTTTGTTTCAACATTTGTTGCCTTATATTCTTTAATCTGTTGCTGAGGAGGGTCTTATTTAATTTCCCTGTGTGTCTGGAGTTTTGTGGTTTCTTTTGCTGTTAATTTCCAGTTTCATTGCACTGTGTCTAAAGTAGATCGTATACTAGTTCATATATTATGCTCAGGATATATGAACTAGTACATGATCTACTTTAGAGAACATCTCATGTGCAGCTGAAAAGAATGTGTATTCAGTGTTAAGTGGAACAAATGTTTGGTTTAGTTCTCTTGCCTCTTTGCAAATTTTTTGTCTACTTGACCTATCCTTTTGGGATAATGCGGTGTTAATGTCCCGTTTAGACATTTTTTTGTAATTAGGCTTTTTAATGTCCTTTAAAATTTCTCTTATATAGTTGGGTGCATACATATTTGCTGCATACATATTTGTGACTATTATGTCTTCCTCTTGAAGTTTTGCCCTAACAAGTTTATAGTGACCTTTTTTTTTAATAGCTCATTTTTGTCTTCAAACAGAATAGCTATCCCTGCTTTTTGCTGAACTCCTGTCACATGTAAGATTGTTTTCTGTCCTTTGACTTTTAGACTATGAATTTCTTTTTGGGGTGAATTTCTTTTAGCCCATTCTTTTCTTTCTTTCTTTCTTTCTTTCTTTCTTTCTTTCTTTCTTTCTTTCTTTCTTTCTTTCTTTCTTTCTCTTTTTCCTTTCTTTCTTTCCTGTATACTGCATATTGTTGGATTTTTGTTTCTTGGTCCACTCTGCCAGTATATTTCTTTTAATTGGTGAATTGAACTCATTCACATCAATGCAAATAATTGGTATATATTGGCTTGTGTTTGTCATGTTGTTTTTCTGCTGTTACTTCCCTACTTTTCCTGTTTTTAATGGCTTGTCCTATTTGGTGGTTTCTTTCTATTGTTCTTGGAATTTTGGTCATTTTGATCTCTTTCTTTTTTTCATATATTCATATTTTTATTTTCAGAAAAGGACATATAAATAGTTCACCTGAATACAGTTTTCACTAGTTGGGATCACAATTCATTTTATAGATAATCTATGTCCAAAAGTTTCACCTGTAATTTTATTTTCTTAAACAAAAACAACACTTTATTTTCAATAGAAAAAATGTATGTAAGTCAAAACAATAATTTCGGTAAAAATGGATTTCAGTAAAAAAGATACAACCACTGTATCTTGAGTTCTTCAACAGAATTATTTTTTAATCCTGATTTGTCTATGTGCTTGAATAATATACATGCAATCTTTCAGGTTCTGACATAAACGTCACAGCCATGTCAAACCTTTTTAGCTCAGAAAGTGTAAGATTTCAAAGATAACAGATGGATTTTCTTTCTCAATGTAAAAGTCATGAAGAATTTTAATGATCTGGTTGAACACATCTGGGTCTAGATTCTTCTGAAATAACTTAGGATATAAGGGTGGTTCTGTTTGCTTTAAATATTGATACAACAAGGCTGGAGACCTTCTCAGCTGTCTGAAATCAGATTTGAGTTGGAATGAGTTGGTAGGAACTGGAGGCAGAACAGTTACGCCAAACTGAGCTGGGTGCTCCTCTGCTTTTCTAAAAATCTCACAGGAAGCCTGATATACATCCTATTTCAAACTGACTTGAGTTGCAGAGCTGAGGTGTCACTAATTTCTTACGTTTTCTATTCTTTTGCTCTTGGGTTGTCTCTGGAGGGCAAAGGGCCAGCCTGGCTGGAATCCTTACTTGCCACATCTGCTAGACCAACAGTATTGCTCCCTGGAGTATCAACAGTCTGTACATCAACAGTCTGTATCAGATTACCATTCTCTTCAATAATAACCTTTTTGAGTGGTTTAGTTGATTGAGAATGAGCTGGATTATCAATGGGTTTTACTACATTTTGTCTCTGTGTGGAATCAAGAAAAATTTCATCCCAGTGTTCTTTCTCAATTAATTGCTTTTTTAGTTTTGGAAAGTTCAGTCATTGCTTGCTTATTTCCAGATTCCAGAAGTAAAGAGTTTCAAAATCTTGTCTGGCCTCATTTAGCTTTCCAAAAAGCATTCTTGCAGTTCCTCTTCTGGCAAAAGCTTTCAAATATGAGCCATCTAATGAAATAACTTGTGTGCAGTCTCTTTCAGCTTCTTCATATTTCTGGATCTTGAGGTAGGCCATAGCTCTGTTAGAGGGGAGAAGCGCATTGGCGCCATCTGCTGCCATGCCTCTCATATAGCCCTCAATTGCTCTGGTATTTTCCCTCTTTGAAAAATCCATTCCCCAGATCTTTCTCTGAAGTAGCCTGCTGCTTGCTCTGCTGCTCCTCCATGTGCTTCTTCTCATTTTCATCTGATGCAACTACTGTAGCAGCTTCCTTTGGACAGGAGTTTTTTTTACATGTGAAAGCCTGATTGATTTTCTTGAGTTCATTTGTTGCTTCAAAGTAATTTGCGTCAGTTCTAACACTTTTTCATAATCTTTTTTTGGCATCCTCTAATTTTTGCAAAGCAAATCGAGCAGCACCTCGTCTGGCATAAGCCTTTGCATAATTTCTATTTAAAACAATTGCCAAATTACAATCAGACTCAGCAACAGAAGATTTCTTCAATCTGTTTGTTGGTAACACAGAATTATATGGGTCAGCATCCATGCCTCTGGTGTAGTATTCAATTACTTCGTCATATTTTCCTTGTTTAAAGAATGTATTGCCCTTTTCTTTGAGGGCAAGAGCCTTCTGTGAATCTATGTGAATCCCATCTTCTTTTGACTCTGACTCCTCAGACACGGAATCGTGAGTGCTGTCATCTTTAGCCCGCTCATCCAGGTTACTGTCCACATCAAGTTTTGACCAGGCATCATAATCGTAAGATTTTATCCTGTTTTTAGTGTTTTCCTCTTTGGATTTTTTCAAAGATTCTTTCAGTCTCCTTTTCTTCTTTTTCCTAAAATTCCCATTTTGAATAGGAGGTAAACTCTCTTCAGGAACACCACTCTGTCTTCTCAGTTCCATATCTATCCATATTTGTTTTCTAAATCCCTCATAAAGTCTTGTAATTCTTCTGCATTTTGCTTTACTTGTAGTTGTAATTCAACTGCTTTACTTGTTGAAAACATTGTGGCCAGTCCTAGCTGTCACCGTGAGCACCACGGCGCACCAGACCGCTGCGCCTCAGCTGGCCTTCCGCCCCACTTTCCCTTGATCTCTTTCTAGAATATCTTTTAATACTCTTTATAGTTAGTTTGACAGTTAGGAATGTCTTTCTTTGTTTTTTGTCGTGGAAGTATTTTACTTCTTAATTAGTTTAGAAAGAGTTTTACGGGATAAATTAATTGGGTTGGAAGTTTTTTTTCTTGTAAGATTTGAAATACTTTGCTCCATCCTGTGCTTGACTTGATGGCTTGTGTTGAGAAATCTGCTGTATTCTGATTGGGTGTCCTTAAAATGTGACCTGTTTATTTTCTCTAGCAGGTTTTAGTATGTTGTTCTTACGTTGAATTTCTGGGATCTTGATTATTATGTGTCTTGAGTGTAGATTTATTTTGCTTTATATTATTTGGAGTTCTATATTCCTCGGTTATCTGAATGTCAGGTTGTTCCTGCATATGTGGGAAGTTTTCTGCTATTACTTTAGTAAACATTCTTTTTATGTCATTTGTGTTTTTTTTTTTTTCATTGATGCCTATTAGTCTTATGTTCATCTTTGAATTATTTTGTGTTTTAGTATTTCCTGGATCCTTGTTTTTTTAACAGATCTTTCCATGTTGCTATCTGTAAGGATGTTTTCGAGGTCTCAAAGTCTATCTTCGCTTTCATTCAAATTGTTTTGCCAAATTTTAATCGAGTCTTTAATTTCCTGTGTATCACTTTGAACCTGCTGTATGCCTTCTTGCCTATATTGCTCATTGAAGGTATCATCATTTTTCTATGCTCCTCTATTTTTTAATCAATATTTTCTTTAGAAACACTTAGTAAGTCTTTCATTGTAATTATCATTCCTTTTTTTCCCCTGGGAGATTATTTCTGATCTGATGTCCTCTATACCCTTCTGCCATTGTTTCTTTACTTCAGTTTCTATAATTTCAACTTCTTGCTTTGTATGTGTCCCAAGATTTTGCCTTCTCTATTGATTGAGAGTGGTATATTGCTTTCCATTTACCACTGTTCTTCACCCTTCGTTATAGGGCTTTGGTGAGGTTATTAACCCAAGCACTTCTTCTTTTTCTAGAAGGTTGAGGTTTAACATTAGGTAGGTTGTTTTTTGAGCTTGCTCTGTTTCGCTTCTATGAGATTTTACTTTTATAAGTTTCTCTTGTAGGACTAGTTTATTGTATCCCATAAATTCTGGTATGTTGTTTTTGGGCTATCATTTAATTGTTTAAACTGTCTAATCTCTTCTTTAATTTAATCTGTGAGCCATTGATTTTTCAGGAGGATGTTATTTAATTTTCACATGTTTGTATTTTCTTTTGTTATTGATTTCCAATTTCATTGCACTATGATTTGATAATATGCATGGAATAATGTTAATTGTTCTGCATTTTATTAAGGGTGTTCTCTGAACTAGTATGTGGCCTATTTTGGACAAAGTCAAATGTGTATCTGTGTTGAGTGATTTCAGCAAGCCAGTAGTACAATTACAGTAGGATGGTAGAATAATCCCCGCAAGTCTACTTCTTTAGCTCCACTGCTGTTCAGGATGGTTTGGGTTTCTGGCTGTTACGCTGGAACCTATGTTCAGTTTGCCAAACTCCAGGTGCCTCCTACAACTTGAACTCAACTTCTTGATCTGGGTGTCTCTCAGGGCTGCAGCTCTTCTTTGCATTTGGAGCCTAGATGCAGCTCTCAGTTCTCAGTTCAGTTTTCTCCTTCCCAAAATGACCTGGCCAGTTGCCCTCTTGTGAGGACACCCAAATCAGACTGGAATAAAATCATTCACCAACCTCTGCAATCTGAAGCATCCACTGCTCCACTCCATTGGCGTGTTTCTCTATGGATGCTTCTGGAGACACAATAGAAACTGTGTCTGCAGGTTTGAGCCACCAATCCTATGCCGTGAGCCAGGACTCAAGAAGTAGGCTTCACTTGCCATCTCCCTCTTCTACAATGAGGTTCTTCCCTTTGATTTCCCTGTGGGGTCCAGTGCTTTCTTTCTGTTTTTGCTGGGTCTCAGTTCTCTCCTTTTTTCTTCATTTTTCTTTATTCTAGTGTCTGATTTCCAAGTTTTTGAGTGGCTCTTTCTCTGCTGCTCATTACTTCACTATCTTCCTGATAGTCATAATTTGGAGTTTTTGAATTGTAAATATTATGTTATTATGTTTGTACTATGTGTATTTTTACACATGTTTTTTTTGGTGGTACCAGGGATTGAACTCAGGGCTTCACATTTGCCAGGCAAGTACTTATTCCACTGAGCTATCTCCCCAGCCCACTGTAATATGCATATTTTTAGACAGATTGATTAAAACATAAATTCAAAGAAGGAAATGAAAAATGACAAACAACCAGTAAATTATGAAGAGGAATGCAAATGATGTTATGAATACAAACATTTTAATAAAGTTAAAATGAAATTATTATTGTTTGTATGAGAAAGAATATTTTATAGGAGAAGAAAAATTTTATCCTAAACTGGAAAACCTGGATTTTTCTAAGATGCTAGAATGAGCTGAAGTTTAAAGGAAAGTTTTAAGTATGCCATATAGGATGTATTCAAGACAAATGTGAAAGAAGAATCTTACACAGAGAACATTGGGTATAACCAGGTGACTATAATTAGAAGAAATTTTTTATAGGATCTTATAAAAATTTATTAAGAACAGATTGATACAAAAATTGGACCTAATTCTATGTTTAAAGCAAGAAAATTTTCTTGACATATATTTAGCTTTATTTAAAATGGAATGTTCCAGGTGTTGGTGCATGCTTGTTATGCTAGCTCTTGGGAGGATGAGGTGAGAGGGTCACCATGACTTTGAGACCAGCCTGGGTTACATAGTGAGACTCTGTCTCAAACAATAGCAATAATTTAGATTTTTAATATTGGATTTTTAAAAACATTATTCACTGTCTTCTGAACTGACACAGTTCCTGTTTTACAGTTTTCCATTTAATTAGTGCCTTTCTCTAAATTTTATTCATTTTGTATAAAATCTTCTCATATGTTCTGCCTCATGTGTTCTGACACTAAAAATTTTCGAAAAGAGTGGATAAATTGATATTTCAGTCTTTGTTTTACTTGACATTTTTGGATTGTTCAATATTCCCAGACACTTTCACATTTATTCAAAAAGCCATGCATTTCCATTCTCAAGGTAATACATTTGTGTTTATGTTCTTCCATATTATGTTGTCCAGTAAACATTGCCCAGTGGTATTCAAACATCTTTTGATCAGGTTCAATGTCAAAGTCCAAAAAATGGACTTGCTGTTAAGAAGATCTACTATAGTGCAAGCTTTCCTTTACCTTTTGTTACTTGTCTGGAAAACAGAGCTTTGTGTTTTGTGAAAAATAATATTTAGTATTTTGTCCTGTTTTTATTCAGTTTTGGATTGAGAAGAAGTCTTAAAGAATTGAGTTTTAAAAATCTATATACTTTTTAAAAATTTTATTCTTTTGTAGTACTTTTTTGTAGTACATAATTATATTCCTCATGAGGAATGCTAGAGTATGTAATACATTTTTTAAAAATCTGTGTACCCTCTCTTCACTTCCCTGTTTACCTTTTTTATTTCTTATTTGCAAATTATCTATCTTCTAACTTTGTATGATGTCATTTTTATTTTACACTTTATATATCAGGTTTCTTATATAAGACATTTATCTGTATGAACTTTGTATGATGTCATTTTTATTTTACACTTTATATATCAGGTTTCTTATATAAGACATTTATCTGTATGATTTGCTGTTTATTTCAGTAAATTTATGGTCTGAATTAGTATTCATTTTCATACAAATGACTCAAGTTTGTTACCTTTATGTCATAAATTTGTAAATATCATGTTTCCTGTGTTTCTCTTTTGATGGACATCTAGGCTGTTTCTAAGATTTAGCTACCATGAACTATATTGTTATAAACATACACATATTATTAAAATATGACATCTATCTTTTCAGGAAGATACTTATAAGGGGATATTTTATATTTTTGAAAAATCTCTATACTACTATTCATAGTGGTTGTATTATCTTATTTTTCCAAGCAATGAATATGGGTCTGTTTCCCCATAGCATCTCCTGGATTTTCTATTATTTGAGTTTTGGAAGATAGCCATTATTTTAGGAGTGAGATAAAATCTGTATTGTTTTAATTTTTATTTCTTGAATGACCATCAATGTTGAATAATTTTTCATGTTGTTTCAAAGGGAATAGGAAAGCAATAGATATTAGAAACAATGTGCAGCTAAAAAAAAACCCCAAGATTATAGTTACTCAACAATGGTTATTATACTGTACATTACTGTCTTCATTGTAGTTGTTCAGATTATCAAATATAAGCATAGATCAAAGTAATAATTAAAGCATTAATGGGTAGCTTCAAAAACTGATTAAAATTAGTAATACAAATATCATAGCTATGTTGTGTACATGTATATATGATTTATTTTCCCTTCTGCTTTTGCCTTTTTTTTCTCCTTTCCCTCATCCCAAATTTTATAAATTTTGCTCCATTTCTTTCACTTTCACAATGTCTATTATACCCTTCAGATTTTATTTACTCTTTCAGGTTCTTATACTAGGGACAATATGATATTTACACATGTGGGGGTGATTTATTTCACTTATGAGTATAGCCTCTATATGGATCTATTTACCTATAAAGTTAAGATTTATCTTTCTTTGGAGATGAGTAATACTCTATTGTATAAAATATCACATCTTTTTAAAATTCATTCCTTATTTGATGGCATTTGTGAGTTCATAGCTATGACTTTCCCTCTAAGAACTGCTTTCATCACATCCCATAAATTCTGGTAAGTTGTGCTTGAATTTTCATTGAATTGTAGATATTGTTGAATATTTTGTTTAACTTCTTCTGTGACCCATTGGTTGCTGAGTAGGGTGTTGTTTAATTTCCATGAATTTAGTGGGGTTTTCTGGTTTCTTTTGTCATTTAGTTCATTGCACTGTTGTCAGATAATATGCATGGGATAATTTCTGTTTTCTTGCATATACTTACACATGACCTGTGGACTAGTATGTGGTCTATTTTGGAAAATGATCCATGTGCAGCTGAAAAAACTGTGTATTCAGCTGTGGTTGGGTGGAGCGCTCTGTATATGTCCACCAGGTCCATTTGTTCCAAGCTCTGGTTCAGTTCTGCTACTTCTTTGCTAATTTTTTGTCTGGTTGATCTATCTCTTTGAGGTAAGGGGGTATTAAGGTCTCCTGTTAAGATTGTGGTCTTAGATATTAGGTTTTTCATGTCCCTTAAGGTTTGTCTTACATAGTTGGGTGCTCCTGTGTTTGGTGCATAGATATTTATGAGTGCTACCTCTTCCTCTTGAATTTTTCCCCTGACCAATATATAGTGACCTTCTTTCTGTCATTTGATCCTTCTTAGTTTGAACTTGAGACTGTCTGAGAACAGAATTACTACTCCTGCTTTTTTCTGAGTTGCTGGGGTACGTAGTATTGTTTTCATCCTTTGATTTTAAACCCATGAATGTCTTTTTGTGTTAAGTGTGTTTCTTATATACAGCATATTGTTGGGTTTTGTTTTCAAATCCACTGTGCCAGTCTATTTCTCTTAATTGGTGAATTGAGTCCATTTACATTGATGGTTGTTTGTCATGATATTTACCTAGTGTTATTTATTCCCTTGTATCCTGTGTTTAATTGTCTGTCCTGTTTAGTGGATTCCTTCCGTTCTTATTTGTGGAGTTCTGGTCATTGTGGTCTCTCTCTAGAACATCTTTCAGCAGCCTGTGAAGGAATGGCTTTGTCATCATGAAATTCTTTAGTTGTTCTTTGTCGTGGAAGTATTTCACTTCCCCATCAAACTTGAGAGTTTTTCAGGGTATAATAGTCTGGGTTGGAATTTGTTTTTGTACAGGACTTGAAGAACTCTGCTCCATGCTCTCCTTGCCTTCATGTTTTGTGTAGAAAAGTTGACTGTAATTCTGATGGGTTTTCCTTTGAATGTGATCTGCTTCTTCTCTCTAGCAGCTTTCAGTATATTATTTTTGTGTTGGATTTCTGGATTCTTAACTATTATATGTCTTGGTGTGTTTTTACTTGGGTTGAAGTTATTTGGTGTTCTGTGTGCTTCAGTGACTTGAGTGTTGGATTGCTTCCTCATATTTGGGAAGTTTTCTGCGATTACTTCTCCCAAGATTCTTTTTATGTCATATGTATTGACTCCTTCACTCTCATTGATACCAATTAATCTCACATTGTTCATCCTGGTGTCATCTTGCAGGTAATGGATTATTTTTTCCTGCATCCTCATTGTTTTTAAGAGATCCTTTCTCACCTTTTCACTAGCTACACTGGCATCTTCAAGATCTGATACTCTGTCTTTGCTTTCACTCAAATGGTTTTGCAGACTCATGACTGATACTTTTAGTTCTTCTATATCTGTTTAACTCTGTTTCACGCATTCTATTTCTTTTCTGTATTGCTCATTCAAGGAATCCATCATATTTCTGATATCCTCTATTTTTTTTAATCCATGTCTTCTTTAGAATTTGTTATTCTTTTTCTGCAGTGTTTCTTCCAAGTTGGTTTTTCTCTGTATATTTCAGGACTTGTTTCTGTATTATAGATGCTATGATTTCAAAGAATTTTTTTTTCAAGGAATTCTTGTTTGATTTCAGAAATTATTTCTGCTTTGATTTCCTCATGACCTTTCTGCTGTTGTTTCTTTGCTTCAGATGCTGTTAATTCATATGTTTCAACTGGAATAGTGCTCTCTGCACTTGTTCTGGGTGAGCATTCGTTTTTCCCTGTGATGTTTCTGCATTTGATTCTTTCTTTCAGATGCTATGTATTCAGATATTTCTTTTTTTATTTCAGGATTTAATACTCTTCTGAGTTCCTCTATACCTTTCTGGTGTTATTCCGTTGCTTCCATATTTGTTAATTCATTCATTTCAGCTGAGCTAATGTCCTCTGCACTGACTGGTGACTTGAGGTCTGAGATTGCATTTTTCTCCTTGTCTTTGTCATTTTGTATAGCACTGACCTCTGGAGCTCTTACTCACAGGCCGAACTGTGCTGAGTCTTGGGCCGCGAGGTGGGACCTGGGACTCCTGTGAACTGTCTCTCTGGCGCTGTGGGCCTGGAGCTCTCACTCACAGGCGAGCTGCGCTGTGACTTACACATATCAATTTTAAATGACTGTGGAATATCCTTCTCTGACAAAACTAAACAAAAAAAAGGCGATACAAATGAACAACCATTTTGTATTTGTATATTCAAAATAGTTAGGATAGATATACAGCTACATTCTCTTAATTCAGTGAATAGAAAGGTTTTTACTAATAGTGTTTGTAGACAGGATATCATGTCTGCATCTTGTACAACAAATAACCACTAAGACAACAATATGCAATGTATTAATTATTGAAACTGTCCTACTAATTGGTTTTGAAACTGTCTCATTGCTATTTGTTTCTCAATGAAATTCTTTGTTTCTCAAAGAAATACCTTGCAAATTAAATAATCCTTAATAAATGGGAAGTCGACTAGTGAATGTAACATATATACATATGTGTGAATATATATATATACACACACATATGCAGAAGGTATGTAAAGAATGTATACATGTTTGTATGCAATGCAGTTTTTTCCATAAATAAATTTGCATATAAGCAATTGAATTCTAAATACAGAACCATGTGATAAATTGAACTTCTTCAAGTTAAATCTCCCATCCAAATACTAACCAGGCCTGACCCTGCTTAGCTTCTGAGATCAGATGAGATCGGGTACATTCAGAGTAGTATGGCTGTAGATTTCAAAGTTACATCTAATGCTGTTCAAAAAGCAATCAGTAATATTCAATTACATGTCCAATCATATATATATATATATATGTTAATTTGAGCAGCAGATTTGATGATTAAAATAGATAATAGAACAACCATTGTTAATTGTCTATTGTTTTGAGAATCTGTAACATGTATTGTTTTATCTTACTCTGTTTCTGTCTTTTTTCTGCCGCTTTGGCTTTTGTTTTTACTCTTCAAGATAAAATTTAAAAAAATTAAATTAAATTAAAAATAGATACCAAAGCAGTTTTGCAGAGCTTCTTGAAAAGGTGGTAAGAAGACTAGCATAAATTATTTCAAAATAAGGGGTAGTGTTTTAAATGTGATAAGTCCAGTGTGTCTTTTATAGCCATAAATTTAAGAAATAAAATGGTCACTAAATTTTGTATCACACCTCATGTATAGTACTCCAATCAAAACAGAGGAAATATATTTAAAAATATATTTAGGGCAGGCAAGAGTGTTTAGTGGACTAAGCGCTTGCTGAGCCAACTTCAGGGCCCATTTTAATCCCTGACACCACTGCTGCACCATTTCCACCGCAAAGCACACTGTGCTGGAAAGGGAGACTGGGAGTTTTGATGTTTACCTGTAATCCCATCACCAGGGGGGTTGAAAAGAGGACAGTCACTGCTATATCTATATATCTATATATCTATATCTATATATATATGAGTTATATATGTAATTATATTCTCACATCTAGCAAGATGGTACACTGTAAAATATCCTCTTGTTTCTCTTGACTGAAAGCTGAAACTCACTGCTAATGCCCAACCTTGAGAGTCTGTCACCCATGATTTCTACTGAATATGTATTGGTTTTGCACTATTACAAGCTTGTAAAATCATGTCATAAGCCAAAGAGACTGTAGATTAATATTTACCAAAAATGAGGCACTAACTCATTGACTACTCTTGTATTGATAATAAGGTTGGAATAAAGTAGTGATATTGTCTGGATACAGTGGACCCAACAAAATAGACTCCTTTTATAACTAGTACTGTTCTAGATCCAGCTAAAGTTAAAAGTCCAATCTTCCAATATGTAAATTCCTATATTACAATTGAATATCAGGGAAGTGACCACCAGCAGGGCTGTAAGAGCAAATGTCACCCCTCAGATATCTTCATGAGAACCTCTGTGTGCTCCCTTATTGAACAACTTCAGTTTCAAAACCCATCAGCATGCAGAAGACCAATTTTTCCAATACCACACATTAAAGAGGCTGTCTGTCTTCTAGTGAACATGTTTGAACATTTGTCAAAGATAAGGTAGCTGGATGTGTTTGTAATTTGCCTGAATCTTCTAATCAGTTCCATTGATCCTCAGATCTTATTTTTCTGTATCACACTGATTTTATTATAGTTGCTTTGTAGCATAATTCTCACATACTGAAGGCTAGAATTAGATCCATTTCTATTATTATGCACTAATCTACACTACATGGATCAAAGATTTAAAAATTAAAACAGAAACACTACTGGAGGAGAAAGTAGTAGAAACTTGAAGAGAAAGGGATAGGCAGAAAGCTCATGAACAAACTGCATAGGAAATACTTGAAAGAATCAACACCTAGGATGTCATCTTATTGAAAAGTTTTTGTACCTCAAAAGAGATCACCAATAGAGTAAAAGGAAAACCCATGAATTGGGAAGAGAATTTAGCTTACTGTCTCTCAAAGGACTTACATCTAGAACATATAAACAATTAAAAACTGAGGCCCCAAAATTCTAAGAGCCAATTAAAAAATAGGCATCTGAGATGAATCTACACTTCTCAGATGAAGAAATGCAGATGGCAAATATATAAAGAAATGTTCAATGTCATTGTTCATTCATTAGAGCAACACTGAAATTCCATCTTATCCTAGAAAGAATGGCTATTATCAAGAAGTCAACCAATAACAAATGCTGGAGGGGCTGTGGGGAAAAAGGAGCCCATCTCCACTGTTGGTGGGAATGTAGACTAGTACAACCAATATGGAAATTAGAGTGGAGATTCCTCAAAAATCTAGAATTAGAGACGTGGTATTTTGCTTTTTCTATTTTTTTGGTGCAAGGTCTCACTATGCATGCAGCCCACATTCATAGTGATCTTCCTGCTTTTTGCCTCCCATGTGCTGGGATTACAGGCGCGCGCCACCATGCCCGGATTGCATAGCCGGCTCAGCACACCCGAAGGCGGGGCCAGCACGACTTGGGGGAACCAAGGATCAAACACTGGTCCCTGCGCTTACCTAAGCAAGCGCTTAGTCTGCTGAGCTATACCGCCGGCCCTGAGATGTGGTATTTTTATGCAGTGGAATATTAGCTATAAAACATCAACTTGTGATTTTTATAAGTAATTGGATGCAACTAGAGGCCATACTTATAAGTGAAATAAATTAGGCCTACATATATAAACATATTGTCTCCCTAGTGTAAGAACCTGGAGTAAATAGGATCTGAAAGGTACAATGGATACTGTAAAAGGGAAAGCAACAGTTCTAATGGAAGGAACAACTTGGATGAGGGAAAGGAAAAAAGAAGGAAGGGCAAAATCATATATATATATATATATATATATATATATATATATATATATATATATATATATATATATATATGATGGTTGGATAATGCTACTACTGATTTCTGTTATCTATTGAAAGCAGCAATCAATGCTTAAATTTTTTCCTCCTTTGTAATTTTTATAATTTTTGGACCAATCTTACAGGCTTGTATTTAGTAGTGTGAACAATCAATTTGAAGACAATAATATACAACAAACATTGCTGAATTTCTATAATTGTTTTTAGTGAAAGTCTGTATCATTTCTAATTTTTTCAGTATTTTTTGCATTCTCTTTAAAATAGGAAAAAGAAAAATAATTATTTAAAAAAGGAAAATATCTAAACTTTTACTCATATAAAGTTTATTATTATGGAGGTAGGTCCTAAAGGATCTTGAGATGCTGCAAATGAGAAATTTGTCAAAATATTGTATTTATATATTTTATCTGCGGTACTAATTTTCAGTTCATTTTTTTCTCAGTCCAAATATATCTGTTTGATTTTCAATTTAGAACGTTTCTTTTGCCAGCTGTGTGAATGTGGAGCTTTTCCAGCAGAGGGCAACAGAGCAATACTACTTTGCACCTCCCCTGAAGGAGCAGGGTACACTCGGCTTGTGACAATGGAAAACAGATCGTTCCCAAGTTATTGGTTTGCCATCTGAGATAGAAGCTCAGATGCAGCCAGTACTTCCCTCACCCACAACAGCCAGCAATGTCACTCTGTGGGAAAGAGAAGATAGAAACGTTCTTCTGCTATTCCCTGCCAGGGAATCCCGGTGCTGACGCCTGGGAGATGCATGAAGCCCCTTTATTGGAGTGTGTTGCCCAGCCATGATTCAACTAGCAAAGCCCTAAGGATTTGGTCTTTTCACTGTTGAAGCATGCAGCATGGTCATCTTGGTCTTTGATGGGCTCAAAACAACCTTTTGAGGTCTCATGAGTGTGTGTGTCTATGTGTGTGTGTGCATTTTAAGCCAATTTTAAAATTTATGTCTTGTACTAATATCTTGCTTTTATGAATTTATTTATTTATTTATTTATTTATTTATTTATTTATTTATTTATTTATTTATTTATTTATGTTGTGGAACTGGGGTTTGAACTCAGACCCTTGTGCTTGCCAGGCAAGCGCTTATTCTACTGAGCCATCTCCCTGGCTCCATTGCGCATATTTTAGTACTGTGGATGGAATCACTTTCAGACTTCTTAAAACCTTCCATGAGTTGTTTACAGACATTGTAGATCTCAGGTAAAAAGATCTCTGAAAGGTCTTGTTGAATAACGCCCAGCCTTTGTGTATGAGATTTTTCCTGTGTTTTGATTATTGTAAAAAAGTGCAGATAAGTTTTTCACACAGTGAGTGGGGTAGAAGGTTTCAAGAATTTGTGTAAGTGGCTGTATGTCAGGGACAAGTGTGATTATTTTCCCCTGGTTACAACAGCAATAGGATTGATTAGTATGGTCTGATCCAGGAAAAATTTTGTCCTGCTGGTTTCTTGAACCTGGGGAAAACCATGGAAAGCTCAAATTTCTTGCCCTTGGATTAATGACTTTAAACAATTCTATATTTTGTGCTATTTTTTCCTCTTTTGTCTTTTCTAAAGTACAGTAGGAAAATCTTAAAGACATACAGTTTAAGAGATTAGGGTAGCTGAGTGTGTGCTACCAAAACATCCCCTCCAACGTGTGCTTTATAAAGTTGCATCATTCAAAACAAAATCTGACAAAGGCTGACTTTGTATTTCTCTACATTGTAGATTATTTATTTTATTTATTTACTTTTTGTGCAGGGTCTTACTATGCAGCTTGGACTCCTAGTGATTCTCCTGTTTACAGTCTCCCTAGTGCTGATTACCACCATGTCTGGACTCCATCACTGGCTCAGCATGCCCCAGAGTGGAGCCAGTGCGGCATGCGGTTCCAGGGATCAAATCCTGGCCCCTGCACTTGCCTGAGCAAGCACTTAGTCTGCTGAGCTATCTCACTGGCTGTCTACAGTCTAGTATAAAGTCTTAAACATTTTTTTTTTATCCAGGAGGGAATATAGGCAAAGATTGTATTTTTTTTTTTCATGTATACAATTCACCAGTTTTATTATTTTCATAGAGGCTGGCAACCATCATTATCAGTTTCAAAGTATTTTTAGCACCTTCCCTAAATCTTACATTCATTAGCAGCCATTCCCTATTTCCTAAGTCCCAAGCCCTAGCAACCCACAGATCTATTGTCTGTTCCTGTAGATCTAGTCTGTTCTACACATTTTTAAATTTTTTAAAAAATTTTATTTTATTGAGGGACAAATATCAATGAGACAGCACCTATAGTATTTAAATGCCAATAGAATACCCATATCTAACATGACTAAACAAAAAAGGGGGATACAAAGGAAAAACCATTTTGCATTTGTATATACAGAGTAGTTAGGATAGATATACAGCTACTTTTGCTTGATTCTATGAGAAGAGAGATTTGTAGTAATAGTGTTTGGACAGGATATCCTGTCTTCTTCTTGTACTATGGATAACCTCTAAGAAGATAACAATGTAAAATGTATTAATTATTGAAAATGTCCTATTAATCAGCTTTGAAGATTATATCTAATAATATGCAACTTTTTCTCTTTCTTCATTTTGACTCTTCACTGGTTTAATTCTGTGGTATTAAACTTAACATGGTATTTTAAAAATCATCATATGATTTACATAAAAACATGAGAGTTCCTAATGGGTACCTCTAAAGAGAACTCTAACTGACCAGTTCATACTTATAAATCAAGAAAGAAAAATATTTTTACGATTTAATATGGCAAATGCATCTAAAAGATGCACTCTCATCTAGTGTAATTATTTTATGTTTTATACATGGTTTTTTATCTGCTTATTAATCTTTGTAATAACTAGCTAACACACACAGCTGCTCTGTTTTTAACATTTTTCAGCTTATTATTTTTTTTTTCTCTTACAGATGTTTGGCTGTCCTTGGATTCTTAAAAAGACTGGTTATGCTGAATTCAAGGGTTACCAAACACTTGACACAATGTAGGGTGTGTCTTTAAAACCTAGTCATCATGCTAAGGAAATTGCTAGGTCCAAATCTTATATGAAACTAGAAAATAAAAAGGCATAAAATTTCATTTCATAAAGATTATATTTGATTTTACTTAATATATACATGTTCATGTCTTACTTTGGTTATAAAAGATATATTTAAATTGATATAAATAGCTATTAAACTAATTAGCCCAAGTTCCTTTTGTTCATTTAATTTAAAAATAATGTACACTGTGCTTGAATACCTGTCATCTTGATGTGTACCATTCCTATTGTCATATCAATTACTGTCTTTAAAATATTTTTTAAAAAGGGTGATAAAAGAAAAAAAAGAGAGAACAAAAATTACAGATTTCTTGAAAGCAAGCAGTAACATTAACATTCAATCATATGTCCAATCTTGCATAACTATATCTGTTAATCTATGCAACAAATTTAATGACAAAAATAGATAATATACCAACCATTATTAATCAGCTATTTTTGTTTTGAGAATCTGCAACATATGTATTATTGTATATTACCCTATTTTGCCTTTGTTTCTTTTTTTTTTTTTTGTTACAATTTAGCTCAATTTTAATAAAATGTTTCCCAAGCAATATTTTGACCAGGTACCCAAGGTTTAAATTATGAACATTGACAGTGTCCATTTATATAACCACACTTTTAGTTATAAAGGACTTAACCATTTTCTAATATTAGCCTATTTTCTACACTGCTTATTCACATATGCCCATTAACAAATGGAATGTTGTTGGTTACATTTATTGGTTTGTGAGTGTTTTCTGGAGAACTGCATTATCTGTGAAGACCGATTTCTATGCTGGCATTGCATGCATCCAAGTATTAATAATGCACAGAGGCACAGAATTAGAGCAACAAGAGAGCATATTCAAACACTAGCATGCCCCATTCCCCTTTTTATTGCTTGTTTTGCTTAGTACTTTTAAAACCAAATAAAAATCTTGAATTCAATGTTCAACTGCAAAAGAAAAAGTAACAGCAGGGCACATACTTAGGGCTTCAACGAAAGAAATTTTAAGAACTAGCTGGCGCAAAACAGTAGACATTGATTTATATATATATATATATATGTATGACCTTAAAATCTAAAACTTATACAAACCAGAGTCTTCCAAACAAATTGACAACTCACAGCAACATGATTTAGGTTAAAATGTACACAAAGAATGACACAATGTGTTCTTTGTGAATTTAACAACTTGAAAATTATCCAAATTTGAATCCATGTCTTGGGGGAGTGTGATGCTTGTACTAAGCAACTGTGCTACATTTCTGCTGCGTTAAATTGTTTTGAACAATTACATCTAAACTATCCTTGGTTTCATTCAATAAAACATGTAGGGTTAAAAAAAAAAAAACAGGAGAAAGCATGCCAGCTAGTTAAGGGTTCAACAATGCATGATTTTTTATTCTCTTGCTCTAAACGTTTGTATTGGGAGAAGGGGAAAAAAACCTCAAGATTTAAGTGGGCCTCTTGTGTGCTTTGTAAAGAAAAATCAAAACCCGAGTGTCCACTAATTTGCTTAGACATAGCAGGCTTAGTGGGTTTTTATCTCAAAAATTGATTTAATGTGAGAGATGGAAAACATCCACTACCCGTTTCCAGGACTTAGCAGAGGGCAGCAGACATTCCTTTTTACCCAAACACTAGGCAGCAGTTTAAATGTGACCAAGGTAAATGCAGAATGGAGATGTTTTAAAC
>PVKA01031944.1:0-25768 GCA_004027165.1 Ctenomys sociabilis | reverse complement strand
AGGACAATTAAACACAGGGTACAAAGGAGTAAACAACACCGGGTAAATATCATGACAAACATAAGTCAACACATCTCAATTATAATCATCAATGTAAACGGACTCAATTCTCCAATTAAGAGAAATAGATTGGCACAGTGGATTAGGAAACAAAATCCAACAATATGCTGTATACAAGAAACACTCTTAACTCAAAAGTGCATTCATAGGCTCAAAGTCAAAGGATGGAAAACAATACTACACGCCCCAGCACCTCGGAAAAAAGCAGGACTAGCAATTCTATTCTCAGACAGCCTCAACTTCAAACCAAGAAGGATCAAACAAGACAAAGAAGACCACTATATATTAGTCAAGGGAAAAATTCAAAAGCAAGAAGTAACACTCATAAATATTTATGCACCAAACACAGGAGCAACCAACTATGTAAGACAAATCTTAATGGACATGAAAAACTTAATGGCTAAGAACACAATCTTAACAAGAGACCATAACACACCCTTATCTCAAAAAGGTAGATCAACCAGACAAAAAATTACCAAGGAAGTAGCAAAACTGAACCAGAGCTTGGAACAAATGGACCTGGTGGACATATACAGAGTGTTCCACCCAACCACAGCTGAATACACATTTTTTTTCAGCTGCACACGGGTCATTTTCCAAAATAGACAACATGCTAGTCCAGAGGTCATGCGTAAGTATATGCAAAAAAATAGAAATTACCCCATGCATATTATCTGACCATAGTGCAATGAAACTGGAAATAAGTGACAAAAGAAACCAGAAAAACCCACTAAATTCATGAAAACTAAACAACACCCCACTCAGCAATCAATGGGTTGCAGAAGAAATTCAACAAGAAATCAACAAAATCTACAATTCAATGAAAATTCAAGTACAACTTACCGGAATTTATGGGATGCAATGAAAGCAGTTCTTAGAGGGAAAATCATAGCTATGAACTCACACATTAGGAAAACAGAACGAGAACAAATTAGCACCTTAATGTTGCACCTCCGACAACTAGAAAAAGAAGAGCAAGTGAAACCCAGAGCACAAAGACGGGAAGAAATCATAAAGATTAGAGCAGAAATTAACTCAATTGAGATGAAGAAAACAGTTCAAAGAATCCACAAGTCAAAAAGTTGGTTCTTTGAAAGACTAAATAAAGTTGATAGGCCTCTAGCCAACCTCATCAAAAAGAGGCAAGAAAAAATTCAAGTACATGCAATAAGGAATGAAAAGGGTGAAATCACCACAGACCCAGCAGAAATTCAGAAGATTATCAATAGTTACTTTGAGAATCTTTACACTTACAGAATGGAAGACACAGAAGAAATAAAATAAAATAAAATACACAAAACAGCCAGGCATGGTGCTCGCCCATAATTCTACCACTTGGAAGGCTGATGCAGGATTGCCAGGAGTTCAACACCAGCCTGGGCTACACAGTAAATTCAAGCTAGACTGAACTATTTAGGGAAACCCTGTCTTAAAAAACAAAACAAAGTAAGACAAGATTTCCACTACTACAGAATTGCATCACAATATTTCTGCTTTGCTACAGGCCTTAAATCAATACTGTACAGTCAGCTGATCATGAACTGAAACCTTTGAAATTAGAAAAGAAAATAAACATTTCTTGCTTAAATTGCATTCTCAGGTTTGCTGTCACAGTGCCAGAAAACTAACATCATTTTATCCTGAATTGAAATACACCTGGAATAAAATAACAAAAGAGGAGTAGAAAGCCCAACAGGAAACTACTATTTGAAATTTGCTTACAAAGTATGATATCTGAGTCAAACATTCTGTATGTAGTATTTCAAGATTGGCTGACAAGTGTTTTTATTTATATCTAATTCAGAAACATTCTCTGTTTTGAACTGCAAACAGAGAATTAACAGCTGAATTACATTGTAGAATAAAATGTCCAAAAGCACCCACATAGATGAAATTGCTAGCAAGGCAAATCTGCATACTTGTAACACTAGCAATTAGAGAGGTTTATTCTCAAATGATAAATAATATTTTGGTCTGTTGACTTTGTTAACTGTATTTCTTTTCTAAACGTAGGAGAAAAAAGTTATTTTGAAAGGAATAATTATTAAACAGACAATGACGCGTTTTCTTTTTTAATGTACTTCCCAATCACAATGAATGTCCTTAATAAAAATGTCCTTTTATGAACTATTTGAAACTGCCAGTCCTCAATCACCCAATTTATGAATTTCCTTAATTTATTCTTTTTAGTTACAGTAACATAAAAAACTGAAAAGTGCTCAGTGGATAAACTGCCTGCAAGAGGGCGCAGAAGCCAGGGGTTTGATCCCCAGGCCTGCTGTGCTGGCCCCGCCCCTGGGCTGCGCTGAGACGGCAACTGAGACTGGGCATGGTGGTGTGTGTCTGTAATCCCAGCTCTTGGAAGGCTGTAAACAGGCATTATCACTACCAGTTCAATCTAGTAAAGAGACCCTGAACATCCTGCAGACCCATCCCTAAAATTAAAAAAAAAAATCTGAAAAGTAAGCATTAATGAAATCTTTAACAGAATTAGTTATAAATGCATTAATGAAATACTTTAATTGTACAACAAAAATTATAAAAACTCAGTATTTTCTAGAATTTAGAATTTTGTTAAAAATTTAAGTATCTAGATTATTTCTGTGTAATATACAGATCATAAGATGAGAATATTTCATTTTAGTTTTCTAAATTAAAAGGCAAGCCTTTTTGATACTGTAAAGAGGCCTAGAGGCAATCTAATTATTTTCCTATTACTGTAAGTAGAATTTTCACAGAATCCCTTTTAATATTTTGTTAACCATAACCTCCATTTTATAAGACATTCACATTAGAGAGGCATCCCTTTGGAAGTGTTATAATCTGACTTGGAGCTACTGATAACCTTCCCAGGGTGACCTTGTGAACTGCTTTGGTTGATGCTGTGTTTCTGTATGAAGCCTTCCCTTATTTATAGGAACCATCTCTATCTACAAAGCCATTTGAGTAAGTAATTTCTTTAACTCAAGTCTTGGTTACCTTTTTTTTTTTCCTTGCAGGAACAAAATACCTAACACCAAGAATTAAGAAAGGAAAGGTTTGTTTAGCTCATCGTTTGTGGAGGTTTCAGTTTACAATCAGCTGGCTGCAGGGCAGAGTCCCACATGGAAGAGGGTCCACAGCAGTAGAAAACAACAAAAGCAGCAAGAACTAAAAGGGAGGAGCAGCAGAGAGCAAGCCTCTTACTCTTATACTGCATGCAGGACACCCACTCCAGGATGGGTGTAGCACTCACAGCCATATTGCCAGCACTAGACCATAAATCAATCAAAAACTCTAGAAGCCTGCCCCATGAGTACATGAGACTTGGGAGGGACATCTAGATATGAACCATAACAACTGAGTTGCATAATACTATCTATTCACACATCCAAATACTTCTTATACATCTGTTTTTGGAAATAAACAAGTACTCTAAGGTTTACTCTGGGCAGACATTAACATATGAAGAAAATGAAAGAAAAGAGAGGGGTGGGCAAGGGTGGGTGTTATGGTTTGTGTCTAGTTGTACCCCCAAAGCCTCATGCAGTCATGAGCGGGCTTCTAGTGTTTGTGAATAACTCATTATCCACTGGGATTATGGGTGGAAGTGCTACACTTAGCCTGGGCAGACAGACTGAATGCAACATAAGAGAGATGGGATTTGCTCTCTGTAGTCATTGTGGCCACTACTCCCATTTGCTCTTGTTCTCTGCTGCCTCCATGAAAGGTTGGTCTCTGCTGTGCGCCACTGTGCCTTAGAGCCAGTTGAGTATGGACAGAAATCTCCACTGACCGTGAGCTAAATAAACCTTTCCTTCCTTCATTTTGGGTGTCAGGATTTTGCTTTAGCAATGAGAGAAGAGTAACTGAGACAGTGGACTGGGGGAGTTTTAAATTCATTGCAAATCAATGGTTTTGCAAAAGAAGTATACAAAACAATATGACTGTGCATGTAAAAGTTCCAGCAATGTTAAAGAGCATTAAAATTTCTGCAATTTTGATTCCTGTGTTTCTGTCTCAGACTAGCTAGCAGACAAGTACTGTTCACACTCTGAACAGCAATAGTGCAGCACACAAAAAGCTAGGAACACTAATAGTATTACTTGACTTATCCTACCACTGAGAGTCGCAAGGAGGTAAAGGGCAATATGAAAATGTCACTGAGGGTCTTACTAAAAGGCCTTATATTACCCTTTCACACCCTAATTTTAAACTTGAAATCATGTAACTAGCTGGGACTGTCTGGGTAGGGAGGCCAACCTCAAGAATTGTTTGGACAAATAAGAGAGCTATTACCTAGTTATGTCAAGTAGAGCTATTTCATATCCTTTCAGGTATCAAAAATATGGAAGACCAAATCATTTCTTTTTGCACACCCTCTCTTAATTTCTATATAGTATTCAACTGCAAGTGTCAGTATGTTCTATGGGCCCTTACAGATTCCCAGGACCTTTGCAAAAATTCTGTGAGGTCAAAAGTACTTTCAGTATGATATCAGGACACTGGCTTTTCACTGTGTTAATACTTGCAGTATGGCTCCAAAGACAGAGTAGGTAGATAAAATTCTACATATATGACCATAAATTAAGACAAAGACACCTAACTGAAGTAGTCATTGTATTCTTCTTTGCCACACAAGAATTCCCCATGCATGTATTTTAAAATGTTGATGAAACACCAAAATAACAAAGTTTTAATCTTGATTTTGACACATCTTAATATTGTATTGATAAAATAACTAGTTCAATAGTTACTTCTACCATAGTACTTAATACAATCATTTGAATGAATCCAGTAAATTGGCCAGTATTACTTTTGCTTGAAGAATGAAAGACTACATTATTTAGGCTTGGAAAATTAACAGATTTTCTCAAAGACATCTGAAACGAGCTTGCCACTTTAAGAAAAACAACTCACATCATTTGTTTGTCATGATGAAATCTAGGCTAGTAGACAAAACCCAAACTTTGGAAAACCTTTATCCATCATGGTGCACTTTGCAGACTTGAAATACTTAAGGGATTTTCCTAATAAGCTTAGTGGTGGTATTAACAACTTGAGTTAATATTTGTTATAAAATTAAAAAGTGTGAAAATTCAAAGATCTGAATGACTCACTAAACCAATATTTCCAATGGACTAGTGCTGTAATGTTCTAAAACCAGGCATGGATAAAGATAGAGAGTACAAAAAAAACAAAAATGAGTATTAATGAAACAGAATTCAAAGGTTTAATAATACAGATTTAGATTCCATGCAATGACTACCTTTTAATAAATTGCCACTTATCAAATTTGGTGTAATAAGAAAGAATATTTACCATTATCTTAAAAGTCTAATTATGTATTTGTGTAGGCTGTGTTTCCTTCATATACTTCAATTAAAACAACATTACAACAAGTAGCTGTAGAAGCAGATCTGAGAATCTAGACAAATTCCTTTATAAGAAATATTAAGATGATCTGCAAAATAAAAAGATTCACTAACTCACTATTCATTTTATAAAAGTATTATCTATGTTACTATGGAAAGGATTTTTAGCTTTTAAATAAGCATTTTTAAAATTCTACATTTTATTTCTGGTTTATTAAAAAGTACAAAACCGAACTAAAAGTGCTCTACAAAATCAACTGGTATATAGTCCAAAAGAAGATCTGTAATAATCTCATGTTTTCATTTTCTTTCTTTCTTTCTTTCTTTCTTTCTTTCTTTCTTTCTTTCTTTCTTTCTTTTTTTTTTTTTTTTTTTTTTTTTTTTTTTTTTTTTTTTTTTTTTTTTTTTTTTTTTTTTTTTTTTTTTTTTTTTTTTTTTTTTTCTTTTTGTCTTTTTAAGACAAGGTCTCACTATGCAGTCCAGGCTGGCCTTAAGCTCACTTTGTAGCTTAGGCTGGTCTCAAACTCACAACAATCCTCAGCCTTCCAAGTGCTGGGATTACAGGCCTGCACTACCACGCCTGGCTATTTTTTTTCTTTCTTTTTTTTTTTTTTTCACGTTTTCATTTTAATAAAGACTACAATAATTAACTGGTTACTATACTGAAACTTTATATAAAAGTATTATCATTAATAAAGTTAAAAATGGTAGTAAATTTATCTTAAAATATTAAATTAGTATCATGAAAAGAAATAAAATGATCTTTTCTATACTATAATCTATTACAACTAGTATAGTGACATGTATTTCTGGAAACTTTGTTGAGCTCTTTTCACATAACATAAACATTAATGTTTACTTGCTCAGGAATTTAGCTGTTTAGCATCACTGCTCTAATCTCAGATCCTTAATTAAGAGACTGGCTCAGAAGCCACAATTTGAAATGAGGGCAAAAGAAGCCACAAAATCCAAAGTCTTCTTTTAATTGTGAAATGGAAAAAAAAATTAGAATATTTTGTCCCCTTTGGTGGCAATAACTTGCTTAACTGCTGTTATTAATTGAAATTTTCATGAATCTGAAGAACTTTACAAAAATTATGGTATTCTTTGTAGCCAACAGAGCCTGATAATCATAACAAAAGCAACTATAATAAAGCTGCCATGTCCACAGCCAAAACAATTTCTATCACTTGCAATACAGGGTACCAACTGTAGCATTTAAACTAAAATACAAAGCAAATCAAATTTAAGTGTTAACATGAAAACTTCATGAGAAGTTTGACACATCTATGCAGATCACACGAAGATCACAAAATTACATTTTGGAGTTCCTATACTTTTAATATGCACATTGGCTGACACCCATGAGATCTACAAAGATACAATGAGAATTAATACTAGTATATTACTCTGGGTTCTCATATCTATACATATAAGTAGATTCAATTATATAACAATTAAGCATTTGTAAGAGAAATCTCAAATGTTTAATGTAGTCACAATCATTTTCTAATGAAATGGACTGTATATAATATTTACTATAACTCGAAGCTTACATAGAATATTTCGTAGTGTTCATAATCACTTACTAAAGATATCCTTTTACATGGACTTAATTCCCTCCTCAAAAAAGACAGAATCTAAACATAGATCAACATATACTATAGTCAAGTAAAAGGGAAAGAGCAATAAGTGAATAAGTAACATAACTGTGAGAGCAAAATATTTTAAATAACTTACAATCTTTGTAAAACTCATTAATCTTGCAGCCAGGAATAAGAAGCTTTCTAACCCTCTAATTAACTGAGCCAGTTACATTAAGTTACCTAGCATGCCAAGACACACAGAAATATCTCTTCAATCTCAGTTCACATTAGCTGTATGTTGTATGACTTAAAGCTAAACCTATGAAGATAACCTGACAAGTTCAGATGACTGTCAGATGACTTGTAAATCCTTAGGTTGATTCTGTCCTCACCCATACTATTTATGAAAAAATTTGCAAGCTCATTTTTTTAGGGTAAGTTACTTAACCTCTCATGTGGAGATGATAAAAGCACACATTAACAACACTGTTATGTGGATTATAAATGATGATGCATCTATTGCATAGCAGATTATGTGATATGTAAGCAAACAATAGATGTTTATCTACTTTTTTCTTCTCAGTCTTAAGAGCCAAGCCATCTAAACTGGGATTTGAGTTTAAGATGTAAGGTGCTATTATTGTCCCAGGTAAAGACTCATGAATTGTTAATACACAAAAAGGAACTATGTTTGTCTCTGAAAGTCACAGGCCATCTAAATCAATTTGTCTCCTTGCTCCTATGGCTTAGCAAGAATTAGGATGGAAGACACATAATAACTATAGAATAACTGACCATGCTACTACATTAGTGAGAAGAAATTAGACAGAAAGAGGCCAAAGCAGTAGTATCACAAATCACAGGCTACCCTGGTCTACACACTGATACTATTTCAAAAGAAACAACAATAGCCACAACAATAAAACCAGAGACAGGTAGAATTAAATTTCAGTTCTGTCATTTATTAGCTACATAACCTCTGGTAAAATTACTCAAGTTCTCTGTGTCAGTTTATTAATACCAATGCCTACTTTGTAAGGTTGTTCATAAGAATAAATAAATTAGCAAGTATAACACATTTAGAAGAATGTATGGAAAATAGCTGCATATGCATAAGTGTTAGTAGGCACAGTTACTAAAGAACAATTTTAAGCAGAAAAGGAAAAAAAAAAAACAGAAAACAAAATATGGAGAGCAAGCCTGTATCCTAGAGAAATAACCTTTGTTAAAAAAAATTTGTTTTTTGGCTTCAGAGTTCTGGTTTGCTCACTAGATAACTTCTGGAAGTAGGGGAAATTCAAATGTACTACGTTTAAGAATTACGCTAAAATAAGACTTTTAGATTTTTTCAGAATCAGAATATCACAAATCCACCCTGGGTTTTTATTATTTTTTTTTTGGCTGTTTTTATATAGGTAATTTATCTATGTCTACAGCTATAGATTCCAATATTAAAATTTAACAAATTAACTTTTAGCTGGGGAGAATGTTTGGCAGTTTAAGTGTCTGCCTGTAAGCCCGAGGACCGGGTTCACTCCCTGGTACTGCATGCCGCGCTGACCCTGGGTCCCTGTCATGTTGTACTGACCGCTGAGACCAAGTGCGGTGGTGCATGCCTGCACTCCCAGCACTGGGGAGGCCGAGACAGGAGGATAACTATAAGTCCAAACTGTGTGGTGAGACCCTATAACACATAAAAGATTTTTAAAAAAATTTTTTAAAAAGAAATAAACTTTTAAACCAATTAATAACACCAGTTTCATGTGAGAAACAACTACAAAAATAAACTTTCACATAAACATAAAGATATAATGAGTGGACATGTGCAGCAATAAATGTACATGTATACCCAGGATCAGCAAAACTATAGCCTGATGGATTTTTTGTTTTGCCTGAAAACTAAAAATGGTTTCTATATTTTAAATAGTTGAGGAGAAAAGCACACAAAAAATACTTCATTACATAAAATTCAAATTTCAGTGTCAAAAAGTTTTACTGGAGCAGTTACATTCATTCATTTATGTAATGCCTGTGGCTGCCTGGAGTCCAGAAAAGCAGATCTGAATACATCTGAAAGAGACTGACTGTATGACCTATTACCCTAAACATTCATTTTTTGATCCCATAACAGCAAATGTTTGCCTTACTTTGTGTCAACAATTCTGTACATTATCATGAAAAGGAGCAAGCTAATAGGTGTGATCAGGTGTGATTCTGTTAACTGTGGCTAGCTGGTTCTATTTAACTGCAATAATCTTTACCTTTAGATTTTATAAGTAAGATCTTTCCCCTACAACTGGAGAATGGGAGTCATGTCTGAAGAGAAACAAACTCTTCTAATGCTTTGCAATACAAAATTCTCAATGAGGTCACATGAGAACCTGTCTGAAAATCTGAATTCATCCTAAATTGTTCCATATTAAGAATTTGGCCTTACTTAAAAAACTCTTGGGGGCCGGGGAGATAGCTCAGTAGAATGAGTGCTTCCTTGGCAAGCTCAAGGGCCTGAATTCATTCAATCCCTGGTTCCACCAAAAAAAAAAACCAAAAAAAAACAAAAACTTTTGGGTAAGGGAGATAGCTCAGTAGAGTAAGTGCTTGCCTGGTAAGTGTGGGGTCCTGAGTTCAATCCCCGGCACCACAAAATCAATCAATCAATCAATCAATCAAAATAAATATATAAAAAACTCCTATGTAGTCCACTAGTGAAAAAAAAAAAAAATAAGTGAGCAGGGCCAGCAAAATAGCTCAGTGGACTAAAGCACCTTCTTAGACAGGCACAGGGACCAGGGTTCAATCCCCAGTGTGCTGTGCCAGCACCACCCCTGGGGCACGCTGAGACAGTGATTGAGGCTGCAAGTGGTGGCATGCATCTATAATCCCAGCGCTTGGGAGACTGAAAACAGGAGGACCACTATGAGTCTGATCTGCGTAGTGAGAACCTGTAGACCCTGTACTAAAAATATAGTGCATTAAAAAATAGTAATAAAAAAAAAGTAAGTGAGCAAATAAAGAAGAAAAAAAACTAGACTTTGTAAACATTCTTGTGTTCTAGACACATACTATTCCAGCTATTCATGAAAAAGGAATTACTATTCTCATTTTATTAAAAAAAGAAAAATGGTCAAATGAAGGAAAGCAACATGATATAAAGATAATATAGTTAATAAGTGGCAGAAACTGACTACTACATCAAATACAGTAACATAAAGCCTCAAGTACTTCTACTCAATCAAGAGCTTTCAAACTATTTTGACATGGCCCATGAGAAGAATTACTCTTTACTTCATGATCTAGTAGACAAATATGTAAGTTGAATGACAGTTTTGTAAGTCAAAACTGTATAATTCCCCATTCTACTCTTTTAGGTAAGAACCGATGATCACAACCAACAAAATTCTTTTTAAAACCCACTACTGAATCATCATTTCTTTCTAATGTTTTCATCAAGCTCAGTATTATTGGAAAGATATATATCCAATAAATACTTTCATTATTAATGAGATATATTTATATAAAGGAAAAGTATTACATACATGCCTCAGATGATATTTCTGGAGGAGCCTATCTATCTATCTATCTATCTATCTATCTATCTATCTATCTATCTATCTATCTATCTATCTATCTATCTATTTTGCGGAACTGGGGATTGAACTCAGGCCCTTGCGCTTGCCAGGGAAGCACTTATTCCACTGAGCTATCTCCATGGCCCCACTGGAGGAGCTAATCTAGACAAATATCATTAAGGTTATAACCCTTTTGCCAAGAGATCATGAATGAAAGGAAATAGTTCATCCTAGAATGATTTCTAGGAAAAGAAACAATAGATGGATTCAAGAAGGTCATCTATAAAATTGGGTCAATTTGCCAAGAGGAACTGATAGAACACTTTCTGTTGGTACAAGCAACAGAAGACACATGTTAAGAATAGAAGAGAAAATAATGAGTGTTGCTTAGAATACTTAGTTGAGGGTGATTCTGCTCCAGGTGATAAAGGTAGTATAACAATGCTCAACTTCAACAATATAGTCTGGGGACCTATTTCAATTAAAGAGGATAGGGAGCCAGGGAGATAGCTAAGCAGTCTAAGTACCTGCCTGGCAAGTGCAAGAAGGACCCAAGTTTGATCCCCAGTACCAAATGTTACTCCATATCCCCAGAACCCCAGGTGTACTGTGCCAGCTCCCCGACTGGGCATGGTGGTACATGCATATAATCCCAGCACTGGGGAGGCTTACACAGGAGGATCACTATCAGTCCAAGCTGCTCAGCAAGACCCTGTGTCCAACTTAAGAAGAAAAAAATTCTTAAAAAAATAAGAGTATGGGAAATGAAAGAAAATAAATTTACTAAACTTCTTGTCCCACATAAAAAATTGAGATACTGAAAATGACTTACAAGAGGGTGATCCTACTAATATACTTAACACTATCTCCTGATACCTACAAAAGAACAAAGCACCCTCAAAAAACTTCATTTCTAATCCTATGAATGGAAAAATATTGCTTCCATCTTGAAGAAAACTAAAATGCATGTGTATCAATGCTACATAGGAGAGTACATGAGAGCAGGCAATCACTGAGGAAAAACCTCTTCCTGAGCCTGTTGCCTTTGTTTGCAAGTAGTATTTGCTAAAATGAATAGATAAGAATTCAGAAGGCACTATTATTTCAATAATAATAAGCATCATTACTTTGAATTTTCAAGCAATATAACTTGTTTTGTATTACAGGTTTTTCTAGTTTGCTTCCTTATGCTATTATGTCCTTTACTGCAGGAAAAATGAGACAAAAATCAATTGTTGACAACAGTTTTTAAAAAGGGGGGTTCCAATATATATAGTTTATTAGGTAACAGGCAATGCATGAAATGTTTTGCACATGTGTATCTCAAGTCATCACAACCAGTTTGACCTCTTATGTATCTATGTTACAAGTAAGCGTACTGAAGGTCACCTAAGGAGGGATGCCACATAATTAAAAAAGATGCCAAACCTTTTGTTGTTCATTCACCCTACTGTCTGAACTTTGTGCACTTGTTAAACTTTAGCAGAAAACTAGAGAGAATGAAGAACAAAAATAATAACAAAAATGTTATTTCATCCTAATGTTTTTACTCAGAAGACAAAATGGCAGAGTTGAATTAGAGAGGAGAACAGATTAAAAGAGAAATGGAAGAGTTCTAATGTCAGTGTTCATAAATGTGTATACTAAAAAAAAAAATACCAGTAGTTCAAAACCTTAGTAGCATCACAATCACCTGTAGATCTATTTAAAACAGATTACTGGGGCCCTCCTAAGAGTTTCTGATACAGTGTTAGCAATAATGATAAGGTAGAATCTGAGGATATATATTTCTAACAAATTATCACCTAATGCTAGAGATCCAGTGACCACAATTTAAAAACCATTTCACTATATTACATAAATAAATAAAGTCACTCTTATACATCTACAGTGAATAAAATCATGTACTTTCTCTGGGAACTAAAATATAAATAAAAGTGTTCCTTCAAAGGTTAATGATGAGTAAAATTTTCAAAGAAATATTGGTAAGATTTTTCCTTTATATTTGTAAGCATAACATTTGAAATATATAAATATATAAATATATAAATATATATTATATAAATTGTGAAAAGCACCTAATTCTCACATGTAATTCATTCAGTAACAATGTCTTCAAATATAACTAATAATTTTCAATACTAAACTACTTAATTGCCAAAGAAGTTTATAAAATTTTGGAATACAATAGCTTTCATAAATAACATATATGGCAGTTTAAATCTTAATATTTTCACCATTGCTTATTCCATAGCTCCGCTTAGAGAATAAACTGTTCCCCAAACCTAAGAAAAACAATTGATACTTTGCAAGATACACAACTACTAAAAACAAAGAACATAAAGCATTTTATCCTAAATTTATCTATTTTAGTATGTAAACAAGGGGGAAAAAAAAACTTTAGGTTAGGTAGACCATTCTAAAGAGGGTCTTCAAAAATAATAACGTAGTCTTCCATGTTGCATATACAATAAATACTGGCAATAAAGGAAAATCTTACCCAGATCTAGTAGTTTTGAATTCCACCTTGAGGATAGGTTTGCATGGCTCAGGCTTCTTTCCATCCTTTAACTGTTTTCCTAAAATATATTTTCCTGCATTAAATTCTAAAATTCTAAATTACTCTAACACATTGATAATTCTAAAAAATAAAGTGAAATATAATGAAATATATCATGAAACATTTTAGCATGATTTTGCAACTGTCTAATATAAAGTAAGACAATTCTAAATTACTGAGCAAGTTACTGCTGCAAGGCAAACAAAATGAGTAATTTAAAAAAATTATGTGATAAAATTCTAGTAAGAGAAAATGAGTCTTTTCAATGTTTTTAATTAGATAAATATAATTTAAATTTTCTAAATGAACACAAGTTTTAAAATGGCAAGATTACAGTAAGTAAATCTGTATCGTATTTTTACTCAGAATGTAAAAGGCTATAACATTAAACTCTATGCTAATCCCAAAAAATGCATTTTTGTTTTTGTTTTCTACACAGTACACGCCACATTCTAAAATACGCTCTAGTTAGTCCTTTTTTGCTTGGTTGGTAACCAACAAGAATGTAAACTCCAGGAAAACAAGTTGTTTTGTTGTGTGTGTGTTTGTGTATGTGTGAGTGTACACACACGCACATGTTTTCTATAGCTAACACTGTTTGGCATATAGTGGGTCTCATTAATTATTTGGAAATGGCCTGGTATATATGATTCTATCTATGCATATACATTTAAAAAAAAAACTATCAGCCACTTTAGTCATTTAAGCTTTTTGCTTTATATTCAGTTCTTTCCCACAGCAAATAATGTGCCTTCTCAGTTTTTTTATCCTGTTTTGTAGTTTCATTTATGAAATACATGTATGCATATCTTATCATAGGGAGGTAACTTTTTAATTAAAAGATTATCAGTCACTTGCATAGTATTTTTATAGCTTATTAAGTTACAACTGCCAGACAGAAATGTGCATACAGTTAGTGTTTACAATTGAGTTTCAACACATGTGTATGTGCCATCATTAGTTACTGATCATTCCCAATTGATAAGAAATGTCACTTTTATTATATCAAATTTTTATAAATACATAGAACTGAAGATCTAATCTCTTAAAACCTTAGGGGCTTATCACTTTCTTGTCTTCTTTATGATAAAATGATGGTGCAGTAGACCCTGAATGTCCAAAAGATAATCCAATTATCAAGAAACAACATGAAGAAGTATAAGATCAAAGACCTGAAAAGAATTACAGGGGAAAAGTCCTATTGTTTAGGTTGGAAAGGAATGAAAGAGAAACTAGGAGTATAGAAAAAGAGGCTTTACTCTAAAAGGTAGCCTTTACACTGAACAAAGAACAAATTCAGAATTTCTATTTCTATTCCAACTTATTCAAAGAGACCTGACCAGTGAGTAAAGGATGCAACAGCCACTCTGAAGAAGGTTGACAGCCTTTCCTGTCTCTACCATGCAACATTCTAATGCAAGGGTCAGACTAATACAATCAGAAAAAGAGAACCAAGTTTAATACTTATTTTAAAAAATAATTTTGCTGCATAAATTTTTATGAAGATGATTAAACTTGACTATTAAATTATTTTAGTATTCAACAGCAAGTTTTCAGTGGCTGGCATAAATTTTGTTGTTGTTGTTTTGTTTATATATTTGGTACGGGGGTCTCACTATGCAGCTCGGAATCACAGTGATCTCCTGTTTTCAGCCTCCCCAGCACTGAGATTGTAGGCATGCGACACCACACCTGGACTTGGTGGCAGCTCAGTGCACCCGGGGTGGGGCTGATATGGCATGCAGTACTGGAATTGAACCTCAATCTCTCTGCTTGCCTAGGTTTAGTCCACTGAACTACCTTACCTGCCCTAGCTGGCATAATTTTTGAAGATGGTTATTGGGTGGTATATTTTACTAAAACTCTGAAAGGCTGAGCTTGTACCTCTGGCATAAAACCTGACTAGATATAAACATTTTTCTTGCTCAATAGTCTCTGAATATTTTTTAATTGTATTCTATAATTCACACTTACAATGAAGTTTATAAAGTCAATCTCATTGTTATTTCCTTATCAGTTATTTTTTTTCCTCCCTATAAGGATTCTAAAATTTTCATCATCACTGGACACAAAACTGTCGCTGCTTTTATAGTGCTCTCAGGGATCAACCTTGGAACCATGCCCTTGCCAGGTACGCAAGTATGCCACTACTTTATTATTTTGCTTACATACTAGTTAATCCTTTTAATTGGCATATTCTGATAGTTTTTCAACTCAATCATATCACTGATTACTGTTCCTGGTCTTAAAGATTGACTTATTTATCTGTAATCATAGGTTAATCATTTTTTAAAATCAAATCAAGTACAGAAAATATGACTTTTTAAAGTTTATATAAAAAGAACATTTAAGAGATTTCACACTAGTGAAATCACTTTACTTAATTACTATGACACCAGAGGAGAAAAGTTATTTGTATTTTTTAAACTGACTCATCATTGAAAAGATCAGACTAATCAATCACACTTGACTCAATAAATCACATAAATTTACATGCTTACCTGATTTCTTATCTTTCACTATGCCCTGCTTCCCCAGATTCCCTAACTATGCAGCCTTAATAAATTACTTGAATCCTATTAACACTGGTATCAGTATGTCATCATTTTTTCTATCACAACTCATTTTTTTAATTACTTACTGCTTATAAATGCAAAAGCTTCTTAATTTGCTACTCTCATCTGATCATAAGTCCCTTAATGTACTACTTCTAAAGTGTTTTTCAAGATACAAATATTACAGTATTTTCAAGATGTAAATAGTATGTTTCACAGAGTAAATATTTAGGTCTCCGTCCTGAAGTTCACACTTTGTTTTTTTTTTTTTTTTTTTTTTAGGTATTGGGGATTGAAATCAGGCCCTTGTGCTTGCCATGCAAGTGCTTATTCTACTGAGCCATCTCCCCAGCCCCAATTCACACTTCTTTGAATATTCTGGTATATAATCTTGCCTCGGTATGTAGCTGCTTTCTCCTGCAAATAAATCAAGGAAATTTTTTTTTGTGTGTGTGTTTTTGAGACAGGGTCTCACTATGCAGTTCAGGCTGGCCTTAAGCTCACTTTGTAGCTCAGGCTGGTCTCGAACTCACAACAATCCTCCTGCCTCAGCCTCCCGAGTGCTGGGAGGCCTGCACCACCACGCCCGGCAGAATCAAGGAAATTTTAAATTCCAGATATATCAAATAATTAGCAGTTCTCCAAAATACCTTGAGTTTGATTACTTCTTTGTGCCTCTATTCCTTCTCACTAAAATAATCTCACCTTACTCTTTTCTTATTCACATGTACCTTTAAGACCCAAGATTGTTATGAACTCCTAAAGTATTCCTTCACTCTTCTCTTAAAACCAGTCACTACTACTTGCTTCCACATGGTATTACGGGTAGCTTTATCATCACTTACAACAGTGTTTATGGTTTAAGCTTGTAGATCATTTTTATTCAAGTGAGTATCAACTCTAGAAGAGCAATATATTCCTAGCATTTAATCTGTAGAACATAGAAAGTATTACATAAATAGCTGCTGAATTAAAACTCATGATAAAATGAACAAAACTACTGGAAAGTTTAAGTGGTAATAATTTTGCCAAATACAATATAGGACATAATTTTTCCACCTGTAAGAGTTGTTACGCTGCATGTACACTCAAACTAGTGCAGCTGTCCAATATGGCAGTCACCAGCTGCATGTGGCTGCACCTGAGATGTAACTAGTGCAAATTAAAATGTGCTGCACTTGGAAAGACGGTACAAAAAGAACGTGTAAACCTCAAATTTTATGTCTGATTACATGATGAGCATTTCAGCATACTGAGGGTCAAATGAAATTTATTATTAAATTTAATTTTACCTGTTTCATTTTACTGTTTTTAATTTATTACAAGTAAATATAAAATTGCATGTGTAGCTCACATTGTCTTTGCTGGACAGTAATTTTCTAAAAAGTAAAGTGAGTGGAGAGCCATATTGTTGATTTTAATACTATGTTGAGGACCAGGGAGATGGCTCAGTAGAATAAGCACTTCCCTAGCAAGCGCAAGGGCCTGAGTTCAATCCCCGGTTCTGAAAAAGGAAAAAAAAAAAAAATACTATGTTGAAATGGAGGAGGCAGCGTACCTAGTGAGTGTGAAGGTTGAGGTGACTTAACCCAGGGATTATTGGCTGAGTATATGGCTTTTGATACTTAGCCAAGATAAGGAAAATGGGATCTAGGAAGTGTTGTTCAAGGTTCAAAGTCCCCTGGAAACCTCCAGAGGACTGGCTCCCAAGGCTGGGTGGATCATTTCAAAGGCCTCCCTGAGAGTCTCTCTTGAAGAAGTCTTCTTTCAGAAGCCACACCTTGCTTACTGAATCTGCATGATTCCGGCACATACATGCTTGCCCAGGTAGATACTTTAGGGTGGTTGCCCGCATTTCCTTTCTCTTGCTGGTATACTTATTTGAGCATGTTCTGGAGTCAGGTAAATACTTTAAAATATATAAGGTGGAAAAAAGTTTAAATTACATAAAGACTGAGTCATAGCTTTATTGTTATGCTTCAGGTTAATTTTGAGATTTCATAAATAGATTTGTACATTTTTCCTTAATATATTATAATGAATTTTATTTATGTGCATTTTGGTCCTATTTTTTTCTTAGTGACCCTTAATGGAATAAAAGTTCCATAATCTTGGTATACCCTAATAAGCAGAATGATTATAAACTAAATTTTAAAATGTCACTTCCTATTGTGGACATCACTGATTTTTGGCTGCCTACCAACTCCATTACCTTAGAAAATGACCTTATTCTGCTGAAAGAAACAAAATCTGATTCTATAACACACCATTCCCACTCTAGGACTAGATAATTTTTCACGTGGGTCCTTGGCTCAGCAAATCACATATACAAGATGACTACTTCAGTGTAAAAATGCGGCACAATCCAGGACTATCAAAGTTATTCCCCTCTACATAATGAAAGTATATCTTCCACAGAGGAGAAGAGGAAGCATAGTGTACCCAGACACAACGCAGAATCTACAGACAACAGAAATAACTTTGCAGTCAGCATATGGCAATAAACAGCACTTCACTTATACATATGCACATTTTACACCTTAAAATTCATTTCATTCAGGCCAGCCAGATAGCTCAGCAGACTAAAGCACCTGCTTAGGCAGAGTGCAGTGGCCAGGTCAATCCCCAGCATGCTATGCCACACCTACCCCTGGGGCACCCTGAGAAGGCCCTTGAGACCAGGCATCGTTGCACATACCTCCTCTTGGGAGGCTGAAAATAGGAGAATCACTGAGTCCAATCTACATAGTAAGACCCTGTACTAAATACATAAAAAATAAAAATTCATTTCATTCAATCCCTCCATTTTCTATATAATAAAACCAAGTTCCAGAGAACAGAAATTATATAAAATATTCACATGTAACAACGTTAGAATTAGATTCCAGGTTGTCTTGACTGCTTAGCTGGAATATGTTTTTGGATATTCATGAAAAACTAGATAGAGACTACCATTTTATGCTTGTTTTAGATAGTCAAAAACTTACCTGTTGTATCTTGTATTGAAGAAAAATGTTCAACTTTAATTCAGCACTTCATAAACTTCTTTACCATAATACTTCTTAATCAAACGACCCATCATCAACAAAAATAATATTTTAAAATATATTTTGGAGAACACTATTCTAATACATAAGAAGTAACAACTTCCAAATTGTTGTTTACTAGAAATACTTTTAGCATAACAAGGCCAAAGACTTCCACTTTTTATTGGATCTATAGTCTAGAAAAATGTCTATCACACAGTAGAACAAATAAATATTTGTTGAATGAATAAATACAGTCCCTGCAACAACCACATGAAGAGACTAGATTAAATTTCACTATTATATCTATTCATAGATGAGAATGATGAGGCTTAGAAATGCCACCTAACATCCAAAGATTATAGAGCCAGAAACTATGGAACTTAGTCTTAAATACAAGTCTTCAGGTTCTTTAGTGTTTGTTCTTGAATGCATCAAAATATACTCTGCTTTGCAATGAACTCAGATGCCAACATAAATTTGCTCTGATAGATTACCTGCCACCAGCAGTAAGCTAAAAAGCATTACAACTTTTTGAAATATTTCATATTTTATAAGTATGCATATGCTGTATGATTGAAAAATAGTATTTACATTTTTAATTTATTACAGTAAAACACGTTGCCTTAGACCGTCACTTCAAATACCATGGTTCTTGCTACTTTCAGAAATAGTTCTAAATGTACTCTCTGTCTTTAGTTGTTTTATTGGCAGACTTAATGTCCTGAATAGATTGTAAAAGTTTATCTTTCATGGTCCTTTGACTTTGAGAAAGGGCCAAAAAACCCACAGTGGCTGATTCAGTGAGTAAGTTGGATGTGGACACATCATAGTTTTTACTAGCATGCATGACCACTGGATGGCACTTGGCAGCAGCAGTGACCTTATTATTTTTATCATATCTCAGTCATAAAGACACAAAACAGGATTTCCAGAACATCTTCAGAAAGTGAAAGACTGCTAGTGTGTTTGAATTCATGATGAGTAATAGAGATTAACAATGTATGTTTTACTATAATAAATTTTAAAAATTTAAACAATTTTATTTAAATAAAATTAGTAAGATTCTATTTACATTTGGATGACTATTTTATGCAATAAAGCCAATCTTACTTTTTAATAACAACCTCAGAGAAAAACTACATTTTGTTTGGATTCTAATTTTGAGAAAATTTGGTAGGTAAATCAAATATTTTTTGTCTTGCTGGCTTTAACTAATGGGACTTTTCTACTAAGATACTACAAACCTTTAGAAACTAACTTATGCCACTTATAAATTATCTTCTCAAAGACTTAAATTTATAATTTAGTAGTATAAAAAGGAAATGAGATTAAACAGAAAATCATCATTTGGCAGTATCTTAGCAATAATTCAGCCAAGAAATATCAATAGATGCTAAAAGGGGTAAAAGTCTGATGAGGAAAAGGATGCAAATAGTGTCAAAGAAATACCTCCAAATCCTAATAACTGCAGTACAAATAAAAACATAACAGAGACATAGCATATCCAACTTTAATCAGGGGATAGGAGTATGAAAGATCACCCATAAGATACAGAAAAAAACAAATTCTACTTGAAAAGATGCAAAGATGATGTCTCAATCTCTGGGATATGCCTGGTGAAAAAAGTGTAACCTGAATCTAATCATGAAGGAATATTGAATAATACTGAAGTACAAAATAAATAACATGATTTTTATAATTCATCAGATATGAAAGTTAAGAAAAGGGTCAGGAACTGTTCCAGTGTTAAGGATTGAAAAGAAATACCATATCTAATTCACAAATAAAACTCATGATAGAAGACAAAGTTTAATAGTGTAAGAAAATGGCCTCATTTGTAGAAAAAGTACATAAAGTTTGTGTACATGTGTATACATAATGAACACCAGGTCCACATTCACTGTCAAAGGATTAAGAAGAAAAAATATCCTTGATACTATTCCTTTTGTTCTGTTTTGTTTTATAGGATTGAACCCAGGGCCTCAAAAATGCTAGCCAAGCATTTAGCCGTGAACTACATACCAACCCTGTACTATTCTTTTACAAAAGGTTAAAAAAAGATACTATTCAAAATACAAAATCTATATATTTTTCCTATCATGTGACATTAGTTTCATTTTTATCAGGATTTTTTAACTATCTTTTACTACTACTTTTTTGAAGTTCTAAATAAGTTGGGTCCAGAAGAGTTGGAGTATTTTATGATTTATGGGAATTTTCAGGAATATCATGACTATGGAACTATATACAATAGTGCAAGAAGAAAAATATGCTACTATCAAAGAGAATATCTTTTAGATTTACTCATAAGTATATCAGCAAATTCAAAGAAAGTGTTCTTCCAGGTGATGACTCAAATCACAAAGCAGTGGTCTAAGAAGATAAACTTGTATATTGTAAAGAATTGTTACTCTGCAAAGAAAATGAACAAGCCTAAAATCTTGGGTTGCCACAGATAAATAAAACTAGTTTTTAATTTTACTGATTCCCTAATTTATATGATGTAACAATTCTGAATTTTTTTTTTTTCAGTACCGACGATCGAACTCAGGACTTTGTGCTTGCCAGACAAGCCCTTATTCTACTGAGCTATCTCCTTGCCCTTCCGAATGTATTTTTTAAAGTGAGTATTCACATTTTAACAAGCAGTGAAATATCACCACTATGTTACAAAAACTCCTTGTATAACAGTTTCTTTAAATGATTTCCTAAACTTCTTAGGAAGGATTCTCTTGGCCTGAGGGGATGGAAAAATGCAGATTAATAATAAAGAAATAGTTTTTCCCAAATGAAAAGGCCTCCTTAATCTGATTTTAATAAATACCCTAATAAAAATTCCTTATAGGGTTTTAAACTACTATTTTACAAACGTAAGTTCACACATCACGCCTAACACAGGTATCCCTAGGAAAATCTACTTGTAAAATTGGCTTTTGGTTGGTATATATGAACTTAACTTTTCTGATAGATTAAAAAGACTAGCTCACTATGCCTAAACTGTTTCTATAAAGGATGTAACTTATGTTGAATCCCTCTTCCTTCTGAGTGGAATGTTGGTATATTTTACACTAGAGGTTCCTATATGACTGATCCTGAATGTTCAGGTGAGTTTCTCTGATAAATAGTATTTCACACATACAGTAACAATTCATTACTGGCAGAATGACCTATGTACCATGTGACTCCATGCAGAGAGGATTCTCAGAAGCTTCCTCAAGCCTGATTCTCTCCAGACCTCAGCAGTAATAAATCACAGCAATGAATATAATCATATGCTGAGCTCTGCGAATCTTCCTAATGAGTCCTCAAACTTGAGATGACCTTGGGATTCCCAACAAAATATGATATAAAATTACCTCCTACAGAAGTCCAAGTGCTTCAAGAACACTGCTACATGTATACTAAAAACTTGCAAGTGATAGCTTTAAGAGAGCAAAGCTTTATGACAAATTATATCACATTACTAATTGTCTCCAGACTACTGAAATGATATTCAAAATATTCATTAATTAAATGCACATAATATTCACTCATTAAAATCAAACAAACAAATCCAAATGCAAACTCAAAAAGAGAAAAATAAAAACTGTTCTATCCATAACAATGTAAGTAATACTATCAAAGTATTCTTACCATGTGGTGTGATTGTCTGTATAGGTTTCACAGGGGATCTTACATTCCATATGGTCAAAGTGCCATCTGAATGACTGCAAATAAACTGTTTTCCTTCATGATGCCAAGCAACAGAATGAATAGCCTACAGAAAAAGGTAAAGAACTCCATTATTAAACTATAAATAGACTATTATTTACAACTTTAACTTAAAGTTTTACAAAATATTTTCCAAGATGAATAGGTGAACTTTCTATTCTCATAGCCCTCTGAATCTGAACACAGATTTTATTTCATATTGACACTTCTTTTTTGTCTTTTTGAGACAGGTTTCACTGTGTAGTTCAGGTTGGCATTAAACTCACTTAAGAGTTTAAGGTACCTATATGACTGATCCTAAACGTTCAGGTGAGTTTCTCTGATAAATAGTATTTCACACATACAGTAACAATTCATTACTGGCAGAATGACCTATTTCCCATGTGACTCCATGGGGAGACGACTCTCAGAAGCTTCCAAGTAATATATCTACTATACTTCTTACAACACTTAACATTTTTTAATCAAGGTAACAAAATTATAAAGGCTAAAATAATAAATTAATTCCAAGATATGACACCCCAAAATTTCAACCTTAAAGTAAGTAATCTCTTCAAAAGATTGCCTTGAACTCTCAGCAATCCTGCTTTAGCCTCCCAAGTGTTGGGATTACAGGTGAACAACACACTCTCAGCTTATTGTAACTATTTGATTACTTTTTATTACCTTTTTCCTAGAGCCAGCACAAAGGATGGTATTACAATTACTTATGTACTACAAGTTCAGAAACAGAAAATGTATCCTACAGCTTTTGAAATAAGTCATAAACATAAATTGTCAAGTTACTACCATCAATATTAGCCCTTGAAAAAAAACTAGCTTCACTGACAGATTAGAAGAAATGTTTTTAAACTAAGAATCAAAGAAACAAAATATAGGGTTGGAATTGAGATCAATAAAATACTTCAGGATTAACTTCAAATTTGCTCACTATCTTTCACAGTGACTAATAGGGCAATTTTTAATCTTCTTCTGGGGAAAAATACACACACACACACACACACACACACACACGGTAGAGGGAAGGATGGAGGGAAAGGGGTAGGGGAAACGAGAAGGGAATAGAGAGGTGGAAGGAGAGGGAGAAGAAGGGAGAAGGGGAGAGAGAGAGAGGGAGGGAGGGAAGGAATAAAAATGAATGGAAGGATTTGGAGACTAATACTATTACATTTTATTAGCAAATTGAAAATAAAATTGCTTGCCTAGATTTCGCTTGAATTACTTTAAGTTAATTCATTATTTATAAGGGCCAACTGACATTAAATGCTGCCCAAATGAAATAGGCTGCAGAGTGTAGCATAAAAATCATGTATCTGAATCTCAAAGAGTTGAGTCTTCATATATTTAATAACTCAATTAAGTAGTACAAGATATTTTTCTGTTAATATCCGAAGGAAATATTTAAGTGATGACAAACATAAAATTAACTATATTTCTTACAATACTTAATAGTTTTGAAACAAAGTAACAAAATTATAAAGGTTAATATATTAATTCCAAGATGACACCCCTAAATTTCCACCTTAAAGTAAATAATCTCTTCATAAGATCTTAATAATGAAATTATTTCCACAAATTCAGAGCAATGCTGAGAAGTACTACTAAACTACTAAACTGTAATATACTACTTGAATTTTTTTTTTTTTTCTACCTATCAGGGATTGAACTCAAGACTTTGCAGTTGCCAAGCAAGTGCTTATGCCACTGAGCTACTTCCTCAGCTCTACTTGAATATTTTTATAAAATTAGTAAGAAATATATATAACACAGACCTACAGGACTCCCTGGAACTTATAAAACATTCTAATATTATTACATATAAATGTGTATGATATATGTAAATATAAAGACAGAAGCAATATTCTATTCATAAAATATGTTTAAAAGTACCTTTTATATTTAAGATAATAAAAAATACAGATACCACAAACACACTTATTTACTACTACTTAAGACACTTTTTAAACATAAGCCCAATTTGACATTTAATATTTATATACAAGACAAATATTTAGTATAGATTGTGTGTAATATATATGAATTATAAAACATGCATAAAACAATTTAAACTTTTTTAGTCTTCTTGAGAAAATAAAAAAGTAACCTAGGTAAACAACATAGGAACAATTTCACAAAATATATCTTCTAAGTGCTCAGAATAAGATGCAAAATTAGTCAAAAGAAAATCTGAATATTCAAATAAGACATGACATATAAAATCAGAACTACAAATGGGAGTGTATGTTTTTTCAAGAAGATACAAAATTTCCAGGTAACTGGACAAAGATTGTATGATTGAAAACTACATATAGATATCAATAAGAAAAATGCATAGGAAAAGATATAGGGCAGAATGAATGGGCAACAGAAAAACAACATAGTAAATGGGAGATATTAAAAAAAGTCATTGAAGGGCTGGTCAGACAGCTCAGCAGATTAAAGCAGCTTCTTAGGCAGATGCAGGGATGGGGTTCGATTCCTGGAGTGCTGTGCTGGCCCTAGGGCACACTGAGACAGAGATTGCCACTGGGCATGGTGGCATGCACCTATAATCCCAGTGCTTGGGAGAATCACAATAAATCCAATCTGTGTAGTAAGACCCTGTAGGCCCTGTACTAAATACAGAAAATTAAAAACAAAAATTATAAACAAAAAATTATAAAAATATCATTGAAAAACAAGATGAATTACATGTAAAACAAGAAAGAATAGAGGAAGAAGAAAATAAAAAAGCTACTGGTACAATACACAGAAGAACCACACAGATAATTCTAAAAGTTCTTTTAAAAATGTAATGTTTTTCTAACAACTAAAACAGTTCATGTAATAATACATGGGTTATAAGTCTGACAATAGTAATATGCACTTTTGGCAAAACTAAAAACCAAAAGGACTGATACATATATTTTTTTTTTTCAGTAGTTGATACATTGTGTCAACCTGGCCAGAAGACCGAGTGAAAAAAAGAGAAATATTAGTACATAATTACTTGCCACTCTAAAATATGGAAAACACTTTTTTTTAGCATTCTGAATTCATTTGTGATTTCTCACAAGTGAATGAGTTTTTTTTCAATTTTTATTCATTTTAATGATAAAAAAGAATAGGGATGAAACAGTTTCAATACAGGTTAGTAGAACATTTACAATAATACACTGCATACTGTTGTCTTCATAGCAGTTATTCAGAGGACAAGATGCAGACATACCTTGTCTAAACAATATTAGTACAAACTATTCTCAGTGAACTAAGAGAAAGTAGGTATATATCTATCCTAACTCATATCTAGATCTAGATCTAGATATGTATTTCTTTCCTTTTCTTCCACAACAAAACTGTTCTTT
>PVKA01031943.1:0-25794 GCA_004027165.1 Ctenomys sociabilis | reverse complement strand
ATCCTGTTCTACAAGCGCAGTCCTCACACTAGGTCAAATGAAAATTTCTGCTGTTATAATGACCCCTGTTGTAAGCTGACTTAACCAACTTCATTTTGTAAAACTTATGTGAACTCCATTTTGTGATATTTTGTCCTCTTTGTAAACTCAACCCAGATGTTTTGACTGCAAAACTGTAACTGCTTTAACAGATAAGGAATGCTCCTCTGAGTTTAACAAAACGTGCTTCACTGTCACCAGATGTCTCTCTAGATTCCAAAAAGCAAGAACTACACCCAGGCCCAAATAAGCTTTGTAAAGACCCCTAAACTGCCTGTCCAGATAAGAAAATGACAAACTGCCTGTACGGATAGGGAATGACTCCTTCCCCAAGTTCTCCCCCACACCCTTTGCGGTTTTCAAGCTTAAAAACCCCTGTCTCCCCACCTCAGCGCGCACCTTGCATGTGTCGCAGGGAGTCTGCTGCTGGTACCAGCTAAAATGAAGCGCTTCTTTTTCCTTTTCGAGCCTGCCTCATTTTTGGGTTACAACAGTGATCAGGGTCTCACCACCTAGATTGGACTCGTAGTGATCTTCCTGTTTTTTGGCCTCCCGAGGGCTGGGATTACAGGTGCACCCCACCTTGCTCAAGCTCAGTCACCATCTCAGCGCTCCCCTGGGGCGGGCTGGCACGGCACGGCAGGGACCGAACCCCAGCTGATACGCTCTGCCTAAGCGGGCGCTTTAGTCCTCTCAGCTATCTGGCCGGCCCCTACTACAGTCTCTTTAGGGAAGAAACGTTATCTTTTTTTTTTTTTTTTTTTTTGTCTTTTTGAGACAGAATCTCACTATGCAGTTCAGGCTGGCCTTAAGCTCACTTTGTAGCTCAGGCTGGTCTCGAACTCACAACAATCCTCCTGCCTCATCCTCCCGAGTGCTGGGATTATAGGCCTGCACCACCATGCCCGGCTTGAAACGTTATCTTTGTATTTTAAAAAAATTAGAAGTGCCGTCGCAGAGGACAGTATGCAGGATACTTCAGTCCTTTCCTCCCCCATCTCTCGGTCCCCTTTCCTCTAGCAGAACGTCCATCTCCCTGCTTCCTATTGTCCTTCTTATTTTATCATTGGGAGTGGCCCCCTGTTCACCAACAGAAGACAGGCAGGAAATGTGCACCTATACACAATGGAGTACTACTCTGTAATAAAGAAGGATAAAAGAGACTTTTAGAGAAAAATGGAGGCACCTGGAGACCTTCATGGTAAGTGAAATGTGTCAGACACACAGAAAAAATATCACAGTGCCTCTTCTATGAGGAGCCCAATAAAGATAAAATAAAATAAATCAGAAATGAAATGATTTGTGGGTTGAATGTTGGCATGTCTCCTCCCACCAACCAATAACCCTTCACCAGGACTTGCTCCGCCCTTTCGCCTGGGGCCCTGGTGTTTACTCTCAGGGCTGGGATTCCCTGAAGGGAACCAGAGGTCTGCCTGGGACACAGGGCAGGGCCCACTGGTTGTGCTGCCTGCTGGTCCAGCACCTGTGTGAGTCCCTGCTGACCTCTCTGGTTCCAGGTTTGAGCAGCGAAGTTTTGCTCGGAAGGCTCCTAAGGGTCTTTTCAGATAATGTATTTTATGATCCAAGCTGAAAATAGTTCCTCACCTGTAAAACACCAACAATCTGGCTTTGAGTACTGGAGTACAACAGTGCCTTTGGCAAATGCTGCTGACTCAGGAAGTGCTTTCGGAGGATGGGATGGGACAGCAGCTCTCCTGCCCTGAAAGGGGGGAGAAGGGGTTTCCACATACCCACCACCGCGGAAGTGCAGGTGGGGTTTCCACGGGCCATGGGCCATCTCCTGGGGAAATCCAGGCATCCTGCCTGGAGGCGGTGGCCGCCCCACCCAGGGACTCCAGGGCCTGATCCCTGGAGTCCTCTCTGGCCCTCTCTGTGAAGGCAGGGAGGCCGAGGGGTAGGTGTTCTGAGGCTGAAGGCCAGGCCACCTCTCTCTGGGGATGGACCTTTCTCATTGGTGAGATGACTGTTTTCCTTCCCCTGAGGGTCAGCTCTTTCCTAGGCACTGGGTACTAGTGACAGGAGGTGGGAGAGCCAGGGTCACTCCCTGGGGCTCCCTGCAGGATGGCGGAAGGGGATGTGTGTGGAAACATAGGGCGTGAAGGTATAGATGGTGACTTGGCCCCTGGCTGCACACACACCTGTGATCAGAGCTTGTCATTGGTGGAAGGAGGCAGGCAAGCGTCCCCAGGAGAACCCACCGCCACCAGCAGGGAGTGTCAGTGTGAGCTGGCTGCGAGGGTGGCTGTCCTTGCGGGCCTGGAGCCCACCTTGGCGCTAGAGTGTGCCAGAAGAGATGTGGCCGGTCTCCCTTGGGGCTTCCTGAGGGCCAGGGCTATTTAGGAGTGAGTAGGAGGAAGAGAGAACAAAGACTGCCCTCTCCCCTCCTCTCCCTCTCCCCTCTTCTCCCTCTCCCTTCCTCTCCCTCTCCCTTCTTCTCCCTCTCCCCTCCTCTCCCTCTCCCCTTCTCCTCCTCCTGATCCTCACTGAATATACCCTCAAAACTGGACAGGAAGTGCAGAGAGGCAAGGGCTTGGGGAGAGTTCTTCATCCATATGCAGAGGAGCCCCCCAGTAGCAAGCTAATGCACCCTGTCCCTGTTTTGAAGGAAAAGGCCCTCAGATGTCCCCAGGGGAGCAGGATGGAGTGAATAGGGGTGTTGTGGGACCAGCCACTCCTGTCTGGTCCAGGCAAGAGGCTGGGCTCCAGCCAATGGGTGGCTGTGCAGGCAGCTGGGGCAGAATTCAGAGGGATGGCTTTGTCCACAGAGCCATGCAGGGGCCAAGGGGTGGACCCCCCTACTGTGTTTCCTGGTCTGCAACCTGGAGTCTGTGGGTCCTCTGGTTCAAGCCCTCACTGGACCTCACAGGCCAGCAGGCCTCAAAATAAGGAGGGTCTTTGATGCTGACAGCATGCAGTCAGGGCCAAGTCCTGAGTCCAGTCTGTACTTTCCCATTGGGTCCGAAGTCAGAGAAGGAAGTCACTGCAGATACCACCCCTGGCCTCCTCCTTCTGTTACTCTGGATGAGAAGCCCAGGCCTATGCAGTGGCCAGGCCACCCAGAAAGCTAATGAATTAATCGATGAGAAGACTGGCCCCAGCCTACATAAACACTGCCTGCTGGCCCCCATATAGCAGCTGCAGTCTGCTCAGAGGGAACTGGCGTGGCTGGCATCCCTCCACACGCTTTCCCAGGGGTCCTCATGCTGGCGGGCTCCTCTGGGGGCTGCCTGCCTGGGCTTAGGGAATCCAGATGTCTGCACTGCACAAGCCAGCTGGATTTTCCCATGTCGTGGTTCCCAGTGCTGGGGCCATCAATCTGCAGCTGGCGGAGGGGGCAGGGAAGGAATTCCGAGTGTCCTTGCGGTAGGAATTCTCCAGCTGCTGAGTTCACGGCCAGGGCCCATCCCTGCAGCGCCCTGGATGTCCGCCCTCCAGCTGGGTGGGGGCTGGCCACTGAAGCCACAGCCTGTCACTTGCTACCTTCTGCCTACATATGGCTCCACTGGACAGTTTGATGTATTGTGCTGTGTGTGGGTGGCAGCAACCCTGAGGGACGTGTCAGTGTGGGGGCCGACTCAGTGGGATTCCCTTTGAGAAAATCAGGCAGACTGTTTGCAGTTGGGATTGCACTAGGAATCTCGGATGGGTTTTTCTAGGAGCCCATTTTTAGGACTCCCTGAGGAAGCCTGAGGCACATGGGGAAGTATGAAGGCTTTGGAACCATACTGCCTTGGGGTGGCATGGGGTGGGGTGGGGGACAGTTGTGTGCTAGCTTTGGTGATTTGGGGCTGTGTGGCCCCGGTAGTTACCTCTCAGAAGCCGTCTCTGGTTAAGTGGGAACAAGGAGCCATGTTTGGTACGGCGTTGTGTGAAATGAGATAATTAATGGGAAACACTTAAGATGCTGGCTAGCCCAGAAACAAGTACTCAATAAATTGAAATCATTGTTACCTCTCGCTTCTGGAGGCTGACATCAATCCAGACTGAGTCGGATTGATTTAGACCCATGGAACTGTCCCCTTCGTCTCTGGCTGCTCCTCAGGCCTCTTGGGTTTCGCTGCCATGACAACAGGAGAGGCCTGGAAGGACAGGGGCATTTGGCTGCAGGGGCCCTGTGTGACCAGCCGGCGCCGCCTCCAGTGAGGGGACACCTGATTAATGCTCCCACTGGCCTTCTCTCCTCTCCTCCCTGGCCACCCTGGGCTGGATGGAGCCACATGGCCCGCGTGTGCCAGACCCTGCTGGTGGCCACAGTCCCCGGTGCCTCCGAGTCTTGCCACACACTGGAGCTGAAGGGGAGCTGGGGCGAGGAATTCAGACTCCCCTGTGGATGGCAGATGGGCAGTGGATTCTCGAAGGGCACCCAGGACAGCAAGGGGGTCCCCCGGCTAGCTCTTGCTTCTGGGCCTCCTGCCCACGTTCTTCTTGCCTCTCTGTCACCATTTGTCTGCCGTGCTTTGAATCCCCAGCCCCCCAGTTCCTGCGTGGTGCCACCTTCGAGCCTGGACACCTTCCCGGTGGCGAGGCCCTGGGCACCCTGCCCTCCTGCGTGGCTCCATGCCACATTGCAGAGTCTGTGCCCTGTTGCCCTTCTCTCCCTGCCCAGGATGACATGGCAAGCAGGCCCTCACCACACCCTGACCCTGAGCCTGGGTCTTTCTGGCCTCTAGAAGCCTGAGAAGCAAGTGCCGGCTACTCGGAGTAGCGTGCTCTGCTCCATGCCCAGTTCACTCTAGTCCCACGCTCTTCTGCACTCTGTGCTTTCTCTCCGCCTGTCCCTCCGCTCGGAGGGGCCCCCTTTGCGTTTTGTCTGTGGAGCCCATCCCCACCCTCTAGCTTCCGAGGTCTCCTTTCTTCCTGAAGCTTCCTGGAGGCCCTCCATGGAGGCTGGCTCTCATGCAGGGCTTTCTGGGTCCTGAGTTGTGTGCCCTGTTGGCACCTTCTTTTGTCCCAGCCTGGCTCTCCCCCGCAGGCCATGTGCGGCTAGATGGCCCTGGCCTTGCCCCCCACGCCCTGGCACACGCCCTGGCACACACAGCAGCTCTGAGGTGTGGCTCGCTGGTAGCAAGGCTGGCATGGCCGGGGCGGGCAGTGGGCCTCTTCGCTTCCTCCCCTCCAGTGCAGGCTGCAGCCTCTCTCGGAGGGCCTCACTGACCTCACCCGACCTTCACTAGGGCTGTTTTCTCCTTCACTTGGATCAGGCTGTGGAAAACAGGAAGACTCATTAAAAGACAGAGCCTTTGGAGCCAGCAGAGTGATGGCTGATTCTTTTTGCAGACACCCGAAGCTTTGTGTCTTGTCACCGAGGGGCTTTTCCTGCTGGTCCCAGGAGAAGCTACTACCACTTCCTGGAGCCCTGCCAGGCTCCACGCCCACACTCTTTCCGCACCCTCCTTTCCCTTTCACGGGGGTATCTGGACATCTGTGTTTGGGGCCTTGGCTGCATTCAGAACCTTCCCTGGGAGATCACCCCATTCCTTCCTGTTCAAAGCATGGTCCATGGTCCCCCCATATTGGAGGTTTGTTATCAATGTCACTGTCAGGTCCCTTCCTAGCCCACTACTGATTCACAGTCTACCCCTAAAAAGATCCCCAGAGAGATTTGCTTCATGCTAAAGTTTGTCAGGGGCTGAGCTAATCCATTAAAAAAAAAAGAGAAGACAGATGTGATGGTGTGTAGTCTGTAATCCTAGCACTTGGGAGGCTGAGGCAGGAGGATCTCTGTGAGTCCTAAGTCAGTCTTTTTTTTTTTGACGAGAGAGAGACAGAGAGAGAGAGAGAGAGAGAAGGGATATGAGTGAGCTTTGGGGAGGGATTGCCCTGTGGATTAGTGGCAAGGTTAATTTGTTTTAAAGGATGCTTAGTGGGAAAGTAGTCACATAGCCTCTGCGCTAAGCCCTGTGGATGAAGTTTGCAGTGGGGTCTCTGGTTCCTGCACCCCTCAGTAGTTTCCCAAGTACCTCGACAGAGCCCTTCCTCTCTCCAGGGCCTGAGCAGGTGCTCACTGAGTGGAGGGGCTCTTGGGTCCTGCCTGGGGCTTCCTCCTCTCTCGCAGCCAGCCTTCTCTAATACCATCTCACACAGCAGCTCACACAGAAACAAATCTGTTCTCAAAGGCGGGTGCAGAGGACGGGCGCAGCCTTGGTTTTCCCATTTCTAGGCGTCAGAATCCCAAGTTAACAAGGTGGGGGTCATGGAAATAAGTTTGCCTGTTTCGCACGGCATCGAAGGGGTCCCTGATAAAGGGAGGGCTGACTTCAAGTGACCTAAGCCTGGGAGAGGAAGCCGCCGGATGCGCAGAGCCGCCTGGCTGCCCGCTCGGGACATCTGGTGGTGGTTGTCGTCTCCGAGGCTGGTGGTTTTGCTCTGTCCTGGCAGGGCCATCCCCTGAGCGTCCCTGTTGCTTTGATCTCCGTCGTCTGTCTCTCCTTGAGGGGCCTTACGTTTCCTTAGGAGCCTTCTTTTCTGAGGAAGGCTTTAAGGCTTCCCCTGCTGGTCAGCTCAGGCCGTGGGCAGAGCTGCGCTCTTGTCTGGAGCCCATCGTTGCACCTGTGTTAGTCCTGCAGCTTTATTACTTCTCAGGTTCCTCGCTTCTGGTAGCCTGATGGCTTCCCCTGCTGTGGGGAGAGTTGGAGTTTTAGCGGAGAAGTCTCACACGACCTGACACTGGAAATGCCATCATCCCAAAAGAGCACATGGCAGTGCTGCTCTGCAGAGGCAGCCTGCGCTGCCAGAAAGTCCCGTTGTCCCCTGGCTAACTTTGTCATCCACATCAGACTCACTTGTCGTCTTTGTAAGATGGCACTGAGCTGCCCTAAGGAGAGGAAAGAGATGCCTGCTCCTGGCAGCTTTCTTCTGGGACAGAGTCAGAATCAGGAGCTGGGATTTCCCCTGTTCTTTCCATTTTTGACTTCCTTGCTTTTAGAATAAGACTGTCCTCAGTAACACGAAGTAGCTGATGGCTTTGTGGATGTTTTTCTTTGTGCCATATCCTCTAACATCAGCAGTAGGGATTATTTCATCAGTTAAGTCCTTCAGGGCTCTGGTGTAAGGGGGCCATGGCGTTAAGACGCTGAATGACTGACTTGGGTGGAGGTGGGAGGAGCTGGATTCGAGCTCGGACTTTGTGTTTCAGAGCCTGGGTGGGTCATCCTGGGCAGCTTGTTTCTAGGGTGAGGTGGCCCCTCAGGGTAGGAGACTTCTGTTGCAGACACGTTTTTGTCTCCAATACATCTTTCACTTGTACGCTAGTGTGTAAGTCATGTATTTTTTCCTGAAAATAACCCTAAACATACATACTGAAGGGGGTAAGTGAACTGTCACCCCTGCAGCCTGGCTGGACAGCTCTGCTGGCTCTGCTTTGGGGCATGGGGTGGGATGCTCCTGTGTAGCCCTTATGTGCCGAGGCCGTGCTGGGGTGGCTAGGAAGCTGGCTCCAGCTGGCAGCCTGGCGGGGCTGGGCCTCTTTGCTCTCTACGTGGCCTCCCTTCATGCCCTATGCGTCAGATGCTACAGTAGCTTGGAGCTCCCAAAACACAGCAGAAGCTGCCGGGCCCTCTTAGGGCGCGGCCTGGGAATGGCCCAGCCTTCTTTCTGGCACCTTCCTTGGGTTTGTGGCGTCCCAGATTCACAGATGTCTCACTAACGGGACTGCTGTGGTGTACGCTGGTGGTCCGTCATCCTGGACTGGGAGGGTGGCTATGGGCAGAAGCCAGGTGTCCCCCTTCCCTGCGGTGAAGAGGTCTCGCTGCCTCAGGCACTGTCCTAAGCATTTTCTTTTTCTTTTAATATTTTTGAGACAGGGTCTCGCTATGCACTTCAGGCTGGCCTTGAACTCACAGTGCTCCTCCTGCTTCAGCCTCCCGAGTGCTGGGGTTACAGGCCTGCACCCCCACACCTGGCAACATTTTTGTCCTAAGGCCTCCTTTGATCTTCTCTGTCACCTAGAAGCTACTTACTCAACATGTCCTACCCAATTTACAGTCAGAAAAGCTCAGACAAGTGGGGTGGTATCTCCTGCCCAGGGTCATGAGGTGGCAGGGGCTGGTGGGGGGCTTTGAGTCCAGGCTGTGTGGCTCCCCAGTGCGTGCCCTTCCCCGAGCGTTATTTCCTGGGGGGTGGTGAGATGTTGGTGGTTGGCTGGGAAGTACTTGGCCAGGGGTTCAGAGTGACCCCTGTGCACGGGGTCTACAGCCTCGGAGAGACACAGTGGCCACAGTCACCTGTCACTGCGGGCTACGACAAGGGCAAGCTGCTTGCTTCTGCCTGTCTTCCCGGGTTTAGGTGGGACTCCTGTTTCAGGCATGATGGGCCCAACGGGAGCCGAGCAGCACTCCCACTCGATCCCTGCCTTGGCCAGGAATTTCCTACCCCTCTTCTGGACCCCGGCCTGAGGCTCACGCCTGCCCTTTGCTCATTACTGCGAATATAGGGCTGGGACACAGGAGCTGCTGCTGTCCTAAGGCCAGGTGCTGGGGACACCTGTCATCCCAGCATTCTGGGAGGGGAGCAGGAGTCACAAGTTCAAACCCAGTATGGCCAACTGGGGGACTTAGGGAGACCCTGCTTAAAAAAAAAAAAAGCAAAAACCAAAACTTAAAAAGTGCTAGGGATGTAGCCCAGCGTAAGTGCCTGGACTGTCAAGAATAGAAGTTGCCTGGGAACAGGAATCTGCGAGTGATAGCCTCCGTCTGCCCGAACCTAGGCTTCACATCTCCCCCGCCGCCTCCCACCCCAGGCTCAGGCGGTTTCCTGACATTATGAATCTGTTTGTGTATCTGCTTCCCCTCGCTCCCTTCCACCTCACTCATCAGGGCTTTCTGGCTTCTGACTGTCAACTCTTTGTTGGTGTTATTGTTTGCATAGAGTCAAGACGGTCTTCCGCCACTTATGTCTGCCCGAGGATGTGTGTAGCTGAAGTAGAAACAACCCGGAGTTATTTTTGATTCTTCTTTGCTGCTCTCTTGATATCCTGTGTGTCAGCAAGGGCCGCTGCTCTCCTTCCAAACGCGCCCTGAGGTCCCCAGCCCGCAGGCTGCCTCATGACACCGGTCCGAGGTGCGCGTGGAGGCCCCACCCTCGCACCCAGCTTACTTTCGCTCCTTCTCCTCTTTCGGGCATTTCCGCACAGCATCCAGGCGGGCCTTTGCCATACGAAGTGTGTCCCGGCACCTGGAGCCACGTGGTCGGTGTGTGATCTGGCTTCTAAGTATCCTTTGGATATTTAAACCAAACACATCATAACAGTGAAAGATCCACAGCTGCTAACTTTCCTCACAGAGTCCCTTGCTTGGCGCCTCCCATTCCAGCTGTCTTGCTGCGGTCCACAGCAGCTCCGAGGCCTCTTCCCCGAGTATCTGGGGTTGTGCTGTTCTGGCTGCCTTGATGTCCTGAGTTGACTCAGAACATTTCTCGTTCATGACTTTGGGGCAGGGCTGGAAGGTGCACCATGTCTGACCCAGAAATAAGGACTCCCCGTGTCCTTATTTGACGAGCTGCCCTTCTGTCAGGTGGCGCTCGGCAGTAGCATTCACTGCAATTCTGGATCCTGACTCAGAAGACATTTATGAAAGAGGGCTCAAGAACTGCTGTAGAAAGTGACAAGAGCACTCTAAAGCTGGGGGGATGCTTGTGAGGAGGGTTCGTGGGCTCTACTATAATGCACTGCTAAGATGTAAGTGTTCACCATAAATGCTGATCTCTTCTTGTAGTTGAATGATAAAGCAGCGACGGCCAGGCGCAGTGGCGCACGCCTGTAATCTCAGCACTTGGGAGGCTGAGGCAGGAGGATCACAGTGAGTCTGAGGCCATCGTGGGCTATGAAGTGAGCTCAAGGCCAGCCTGAAGTGTATAGTGAAAGCCTGCCTCAAAAAGATAAAAATAAGCAGAGTCATAACTACTTCTTCACATGGCAGTGAGCTTCTCAGCCAGAGTTTTCCTGTGTCAGCCATTTCAACAGCTTGGGGTGTTAATTTTTGTGTCCACCTCCTTGTTTGAATACAGGTGCAGAGGCGGGGTGTGTGGTCAGTTTTGTGAAAATCAGCTCAATTAGTTGTCTTCTGGAACATTATGCTGTGTGTGTGGACAATGTTATGTGCTAAGTTGAAAGCCAGGAAATGTGCTATTATTCTTTTGCTTGTAACCCTTTTTTATTTTATTCCTCTATGATCTCTGCCTTCCGTGTTAAATGGTTTGGAGAGATGGCCAGTGAAGCAATATGGCCAATACTTTTTTCTTGCAGGAAGTCTCTTAGCCGTTGTCCAGTGGCTGAGCTGTCCTGGCAGCTGTGACTTCTGTTTGTCTGTTGCTGGCCTCAAACAGTGATCCTCCTGCCTCAGCCTCCTGAGTGCTGAGATTACAGGTGTGCACCACCATGCCTGACCCAGCAGTGACCTCTGGTGACCTTCTAAACTCCACCACACTAACCCTTTATCTTGGTAATCTTCTCCTCCCTCTTATCACAAGAGACATTTTCAGCAAGGGGCTTCGTTTCCTTCCTGGATTTCACACTGGGTAACTATTTACATGTTCCAGGCACTTTTGATCTTGGCTGGAATGGCTCCAGATCAGGGTTCTGAATGCTTTAATTTTAAAGCAGCTCAAAAGTAGAAATGAAAAAGAGAGCAAGAAATCAAGGGAGGCATTAAAAAATGAAGGGGTGACTGCTTTGGGGCCTAACTGTGGAGAGATAAGAATCCAAAAGGGGCCTTCAGAACACGGACCGTCCTAGCGCTTTCAGGGCGTGGGCTAGCCAAGTGCAAAGAGCTGAGAGGTGGCTGCAGCTCCCCTCTGCTTTCTCTGGAACTGCGAAGCTGCTGCTAAGCAGGAGGGAGCCAGGTGTGGAGGAAGAGAAGCAGAGAGCCAGGGTGGGCTCGGGGGGAGCTCTGCATGTGTACTGAGGAGACATGATGCTAGGGCCTGGAAGTAAAACAGAAAGTTGCTAAGCTTTTAGGAGAAGTAAATTGCTGGGAAAGTGTGCAACTAGAGTGCTCTCTAACTACGGAGCCTCAGGTGCATTTCAGGCTGGGGACCTTGTGCCTGAGGGAGCCTGGCTGTGAGGGGGAGCAGCCCTCACCTCAGAACCCCAGGCCTTCCAAGTGCTCTGTCACCAGGATCTCAGAAGTGCTCTGGGCAGCAAGCACAGTGTACTGTGGGCCCCCCTTTCTGAGCAAGAGTTTCAATGTGCTCTTATTTTACCCATGTGCTGACATTGCACATTGGGTGTGTGCAGTGTGGGGTGGGGTGGGTGGATAGGAAGGTACTTTTCTCTTGAGTTTCTGGGTCACTGGGCCGCCAGGACACTGAGTACTCAGTCCTTGCCAGTTGGAGCCAGTTATGGTGACAGAAGGACAAGGGCTGAGGGAGAGTGAGTTGGGTACTAAGTGACTGCAGACTGCATAGGGGCTGGTGGAGCTGGGTGAAGCCTGTCCTCTGCCTGTGGGTGCATGGCTCAGCTATACCCTCAAAGTTCAAAGGAGCCACAGGCCTGGGTCCTGGCCAGTGAAATATGGCCAGAATTGATGGAGAATCCTTTCAGCTTCGGCTACTCCTAAACTCCTTGAGGTCCTCCCACTGAAGGACCCTGCAGACTCAGGGATGGACAGAACTAGCACAGGATGCTGGGTCCCTGAGAAACCCCGTGGAGCAGAGTCTTTGACATACATCCAGCTGGAACATGAGCAAGGAATAAGCCTTTATTGCATTAAAAATCCAGTAAACAAGTCCTTAATCTATTGAAATTTAGGGACCGCTTGTTGTCATGGACCAGCCACCAGAGCTGTGTGCCCTGAGTCACATAGGGTATGTGGGTTTCATCGCTTGCCCTCCAAGCTCCTTCCACTGAGGCCAGTTCACTCTTCCTCTGTGGGCTTCTTATCTGTGATCCTGCTGAGGAATGAAAATATTAAAAAACTACTTGGTTCTGTACCAAACACACAGGTACTTTTTTGTCGTTCTTCTCATTAGGACAGTGATTTGCATGATGCTGACATTGCATGAGGCATGTAAGCAACCTGGGAAGAACCTTATATTTCAAGTATAAAGCCAGGCGTGGTGGCGCATGCCTGTAATCACAGCACTCGGGAGGCTGAGGCAGGAGGATTGTTGTGAGTTCGAGACCAGCCTGAGCTACAAAGTGAGCTCAAGGCCAGCCTGAACTGCATAGTGAGACCCTGTCTCAAAAAGAAAAAAAAAAAAAAAGTATAAGGGAGGAGGGGCATAGCTTATGTATAAGCGATAGTAGTTTGGTATGCACAGGGGCCCTGGAACATATGGGTCCTATCACCCTTGGACACCAAGGGGTAACTGTAATTGCAAGGAAGCCCAGGGCTAAGAGCTTATTTCTGATTGAGAGTGGAACCCCCCACCCCCAGTGCCTCCTATTGCTCTTATCACCAGAATCCGGTTAGTCACCAAGTGTCACTGAGTGTCTCAACTACTTAACTAGCTGTCCAACCTTATCGCCTGTTGCCGTCCGCTCTGTGTTTATGTCATGGTTAGTATAAACTGGGTTGATCTACTCATAGTGTTTAAATAGCAGCTGACATACAATGAACGCTCAATGCGTGTTACTCCCACCAGCGGCACCACTCCCACCATGACCAGAATTTGCTCGTTACGTGGTTGGCATTAGGAACTAAATGAAACATGCAAGGCCTAGTCGTCTGTGATACTGTATAGTCTGCATAAATATTTAGAGAGAAAGGTTTCCCTTCCCTCCAACCTACTCCAGCAAATGCTAATTATAGTCAGGGATGTTCTTTGTTTATCTGGATGTCATGAGTCAGTGTCTGTGTTCCCTGTAGAGGCTCGATTCTGTGAGTAAAGCTTCTGCCTGTACCCCGCGGCAGGTGGAGTGGGAGACGCAGAGTGATGCTCGGGCCCTCTTGGTGGAAGGACTCACTTCCGGTTCGGGTGGACTTCCGGTCGAGCGCCACTTCCTGCGATAGGCATTTCGGAAGAACACCTGCCACCCCACGCTGTGCCTGTGCTCAGGCTTCACCGTCCAGGCATCTCACTTCTGACCACGTTTGGGCAACATTCTGCAGCACCCAGGAGGTTCTGAATGCTTCCACTTCTTTATTAGCCTTTGAGAATAAAAATGAAGTTTATCCCGGGAGTGCTCTTGTCATCCCCCACGCCGTTCACTCGGGCACTTGGGTTGCCTGACCACCTCCGTTCGTATCCTTTTGCCCCCACTGCCGGCTTGGGCCATCTCCCTGGTGCATGCCCCCAAGAATGCTAATTAGCTAGACGTACCCACTTGCCTTGGCATGTTTTATGGATGATGCAAACTGCAAACAGCAACATGTATAAAGCATATGTTCTCGTCTTTGTGTAATTTCAGATACCAAAATATGCCTACACATGGGGGCCTTGCATATAGACACACGCATATTCCTTTTTGCCTGGTAGGAAAAGGCTTCTCCGATGTTTCCTCTACTCCCACACACCCCCTCCCCGGCTGGCACGTCTCCTAATCATTTCAGTCTTCTCCCTCCTCACGGGCCTTTCATGCCTGTGTTTTGGCACACATCCTTCTGGCTTCACCTAGTTCCTCTCTGTCTCTCCTTCCCTACCCCTCTCTACCTCCTCTTCACAACTCTTAAGAAAATTTATTAAACTATATGCTCTTTATTATTAATGTACATTTATGAAAAATTCTTCAAAGTTACAAAAAAGGGTGGTTATAAAATCAGCTCCATACAAAGATTGGCATCTTCCCTCGAGCCCCTCCCCACCCCCAGCCCTCCCACGGACAGGCATCAGCACTGGGCAGGACGACCCATAGAAAAGCCAAGAGCTCTCTGGGTCCAGCTCTCCAGCAGGTACTCTGGCAGACATGGTGGTGGTTTGCAAGAGGACCTTAGGACTTCTCTCCCTGGCTTCCCTTCTGCCTTCTTCAGGGATGGGGGAGAGCAGACAAATTTCTCTAGCTTTGGAAGATGTCTTCCGAGGAATCAACAACAATAGCTCCTGATGCTGGTCTAGCACTGGACTAGGAGGCAAGGAGAAATGGGGGCTGTGAATGTCTCTGATGGTTGAAGCAAAATGCCTAGCTTGGTCTGTTTAGCCTCAGACATTTGTGTCCTTGAAAGGGGCTGTGGAATGCTATAGTACTTCTGGGGACCTGTATCTGCAAGGTTCCCCGGGGATCCTGTAAGAATGGAAAGAGATGAGAGTTGGGGGCACCAGAGACAACTTGTCCAGAGAGCTGAGGTGCAGATGGGGGCTCTTTGTAAACAGCAGTTCTTTGGCACGCCTTGGCCACCACAGCCTCAGCCCTGCCGGCTGGTTAAGGTCCCCTATTCTTGGGTGCAGCATGAAGGAAATTTCAGGAGGAAGGGTGTCCTAGAAAGGTGTAGAGGTGGAGGGAGGCAGGGAAGGCTCCATCCCTCCTGAGGACACCTGTGCTGCAAGGTTTTTCTTTTTCTGTTTTCTGAGCATCCAGGCTACTCCAAGCCTGGCAGGCTTCTGTCCATCTGTACAGAGCACATCATGCAAGCGTGGGACAGCTGGGTGGACTGTATCAGGGATCAACCAATTTGCAGACAGATCTTCCCCAAGCCAGCAGATACCCACAGAAATGGAACCTCAGTGATACACTGGGATTCAGAGATACCCCATGTCACACTTGTCAGCTAGGGGAAGTACACATGTTAGACTCCCGCGGAGACACCAGAATGGCTCTGTGGTGCCCACACAGGCTTGACTTTCTGGACACTGAGCTCTGACAGGCTGAAGAGGGTGGTGGTGGTGAGGAACTCCTTGTCAGGAGGGAGCTTTAGTATTCTCCTAACTGTGCTTAATTATCCAGGAATTTTCTAGCAGCTAGAGACACATACAACTCCTCAGAAATCTTTGCCATCTTGTGGAGACCAAATTGTCCTGCTGGAAAGGATCTGTGACTGCAAGAGCTTTTGGTGTCTTGTCTGTGTCTAGCTCTCTGCACAAAAAGGGTGAAGAAAGTACACGTCTTAAATGCGTCAAGTGTATTTCGTCAAAACAGTAATCCCCGGGAGAGCATTCTGGATGAACAGGGCCTTCCTCTAGCAGAAGCCTCGCTACTTTGTCTGGATTACTACTTCCGAATGCTCCTGTCCAGATAATTGAGGCTCCAACTCGATTGCTGGACAATAGCTCAAGGCCACCACCTTTGGCCATAGCAGGGCCTTGGTCTCCTTCAGAGAGCAGGGCTCTGGCCCCAGTTCTGGAGGCACAAAGCTGAGGTTTCAGGGGCCTGTCCTTAGTGGAAGAGCTCAGGGCAAATGGTGTGTGAGGGGGTTCTTTGAGGACAACAACCCTCCTTCATTCATTTCGATGTTAATGAAGGAGCAGTGGATGGCAGCCCTTGAGAGCTCAGGACAAGAGAGACGCTGTTGCTGTTACACTGCCTGGCCTCGCAGACACTGGTGACAGTGTCCTGTGAGGTGCGATGAAGGACACAGCGAGAGCTGCACTGAGAGTCGGCCACCAGAAAGGCAGGTTCTGCAAACACGATGGCACAGCTTCTTCCACCTATTCCCTGGATCTGGCACCGGTGCTTCTGGCTCCTCCCCAGAGTGGAAATGACCATGAAAGGGAAGCATTTTTAGTAGACCGAAAACATCAAGACAGCCACGACAGCAAACCTAGAGGCACTCCCGAAGGAGGGCTTGGAGAGCTGTCTTCAGGGTGGCAAGGATGAGGGATAGTGTGTTTGAAGCGAAGTGGAGGGAGATTCGTGGCCATGTGTCTTTTATAGTGATAAAAGCCTCACACTGCCTGCACTGCATGTCTGTGCTTCACCAAGTCCAGCTTGTTCACAGAAGGTTCAGCCCAGCCTGTGCACAGCACTTCACTCTCTGGGGCTGGAGGATTCACGGCTGCTGAGTCCTGGGGCCTCTGCGCTCAACCCAGAGCACCAGCTGGAGTTGAGCCCAGGTCTGCCCCGAGGAGAGGTGGACACCATGGCAGGGCCACCACGATTCCATCTGCCTCCCACATGAAGTGGAGGAAAGCCAGGGAGAGGCATGGGAAAGCCCTTCCTGGGCTGAGCCACACAGGGACAGTGTTGACATCGGCGAAGATGGCAGTGACAGTAATTGTGCTTTGTGCTGTTTTCTGACTTGCTGACAGACAGACTTGATGCAGTTTCCCTGACTGGGGATGCCTGTGTCCTTCTTTGAGGGTCCCCCAGATGAGCTGGGATACTGCGGTACTTGGCTCCCTACCGTTGAGCCCTCTGTGAAGTGGGGATCATAGAAGAAATGCCAGCAGTGTTGTAGGAATCGATGACAATGGCAACACTGTCCAGAGGGTGCTGGTCCTCTGGGGCCCTCGCTGGCAGGTCTGAAATTGGAATTTAGGTGGCGTTCAAGGGACAGTGATGCTCCCCAGCCAAAGGACCAGACTTCATCTGATCTTTTTTTGAGACAAGGTCTTGCTATGCAATTCAGGCTGGCCTCGAACTCACCGTGTAGCTCAGGTTGGTCTCAAACTCACAGTGATCCTCCTGCCCCAGCCTCCAGAGTGCAGGGATGACAGGTATGCACCCCCACTCCCAGCGCCACCTGATTCTGAAGTAGCAGTGGCCTTAGCCTCTGAGCCTGACCCCCTTCATTTGCGACGCAGGACAGGAGTGTTGGCCTCTGAAGACGGAGCACAGGAGGAGGCTGGTGGGAGTGGAAGCATCACGGTGGTGAGATCTGGAAGAGCTCAGGAGCGACGTGCCGGGGCTGCGGGGTCCCTCCGGCTCCAGCCCTGGGTGCTGTCATGCTGTGGGTTTGTGATCCTGCGAGTGCCCAAGGCTGGGGAGAGTGGCACAGCCAGGGCTGGGAGGACAGGTGCTGCCCAGGAGGCGGGAGCCTTGTCAACCCCAGGTAGCCCTGGCAGCCATGAGGGGGATGGCCGGTGCCAGAGGGGTGGGCGGGGCTCTGTGCAGCCCCCCTTCCTGGCTCTGGCCACTTGCAGAGCAGATGGTCCAGCCCACAAACACTCCACACTTGTCCTTCCCGATTCTGAGCGACCCAGGCAAGGCGCCTGCATTGGGCGGCTGTGACTGTGCCCAGAGTCCCGGAGGTGGGCACGAAGGGACGATCTCAAGGGTCTGCCCCCTACTGGAGTTGGTGCCTGGGGGCAGGGCCAGTGTGTGTTCACCTTAGGTTCCCGGTTCTTAGCACAGTGTCTGGCCCAGCAAGGAGGTGCTCACACCTCGCAGTGTCCTGGTCTTGTCTGAGCTACCACGGAGGTGGCCGGGGCACCTGGCGGCTGGGGCTCCTCCATCAGATCTCTTCCTCCTCACTGGCCTTGCTCCAGCGGTGGCAGCAGTTGGCTGTGATGCCCAGCAGGAAGTTGGTGGCCACGGAAGCGATGGACACTACGAAGCCCACGAATGCAATGAAGAGGTAATCATCCAGCGTCAGCGTGAGGTGGCAGGCCTTGAAGCTCTCCTCCGTGAGTGAGAAGAGGGGGGCGCCTTCCACTTCAGGGGGTCCCCGGCACTCAGCCAGCTGGGAGTCTACAACACAGAACCAGGGAAGGTGAGGCAGAGGAGGTAGGGGCATTCCCACCCCTCAGGAGAAAGGAGGTCACCAGTTTCTTCTGCATGCCGAAATTTTCCTGATCTTATTTGGTCTCCCCAACAGCCCTCAAGGCATTCTTTTATCCTTATTTTTATGGATGTGAAAAAAAAAAAATTCACTGCTTGGAGAGTTCAAGGATTTGCTGAAATTCTTATAGCTACTGGCCATGATGGCCCTGGGCTTGTGGAGCCTTGGACATTGGAGAGATACTGTCATTTCTTAGGATAGTCAGCCTCCCACCTCCTCCATTCTGTAGAGGCTTTCACACCTCCCTCCTTCTGCCTTCCCATCCCCCACAGGATGGAATCCAGGGTCCTCGCCAGGGTCCTTGCTGCCTCTGGCTCTTGTCTTAAGGTGGGAAGGAGCTGCCTCTCTGTCCCTTGTGAAGGGACTTTTTCCTGAGGGATCTCTGCACAGTCCAGGACCTCACTTCTGCTGGGCCTTCATTCAATACTGCTTATATTGGGGCTTCTCTGTGCGGTTCTGTATAAAACCTGCTTCATGGTCCCTAGACTCCCTGTCCTACTGAATCCGCTCCATTTTGTTGCAAGTCATTCATCACAGCCTGACAGTTCCTGGTTATTGTGTGTCTCCCTGGCTTCACACTATCCCACCCTCAGTGAGTGCTCAAGTGACCTTCGCTAGGTAAATAGAGGACTCTGCCCCCAACCCTCAGCCTTTCTGCTGACCAGCATGGCTTCCCAAACACACTGAGCTCCTTGGTCGAGAGCAGAGAGCACCACATAACCTCAGATGCCTTCCTCTAGCTGCATGGTCCTTGGGTCAAGTCGCCTAGTGCTTGCTTTCTCCGTCCGCCAGACAAGGACAGTGTCAGAATCTCCTTCCTGAGTTGTAGGAGTGAATTAAGGTCCATAAAGGGTGTGTGTGAGGGGCAAGCGAGTGTGAGGTGCTGGGCTCTGGGACCCTGACCTCTCTGGGGCACACCGAAGGGGCCTCCCTTTCCTTTCCTGTTCTTTCCAGAATGGAGGCCCCGCCGGCTCCTTCCAAGGCTGTGTGATGCTGTCTGTGGTCTTATCTCACTGTGCCTGGAGGCTGGGGCAAGGGGCAGCTGGCCAGGTAGCCACCATGCCTCGGTTCAGGGGCTCCTGCCTTCTGCGAGTTTTCTCCCCTTTCTGGTTCTCAGGCCTCAGAAGAGGAGATGACAACCTGGGTTTCCTCAGGATAGACATGCTCTGGGTTGATTCTGAAAATTTTCTCAGTAAAGAGCAGAAACCAGCAGATGAGGGTCACTGCCCTTAGAGACAGGGCTCCGGCTTGGGAGGGCGAGTCCACCCCGTTGGCTGTTGCTAGGACTCAGGGCATGCTCAGGGCAGGGCTCGAGTTTAATGTGCACCTGAGTTGGATGGTGGAGCAAAGCGAGAGCTGGGGGATGTGGGCCAGCCAGAGGGGACATGGAGGACCATGCAGGATGCAGGGTGGGCGCATGGCGCCGCACACAGACCCCAAGGTTGGACTGTATCCCCAGAGCACCCTCAGTATTTCTGTGCTGCTTTCCCCTCCCCCGCTCCATAAGTCATAGTGAGATCCCAGTAGATAGGTCATGGGGAAACACCGTGAGTGGAAATGCCACCAATTCCCTCTGCTCTCTGTGCCCAGGAGGACAGCTGGTGAGTGTGGCATAGTATGGAATTGGGCCCCATCCCTGCATGACCTGCCTGCTTTCTCTCCATGGGACTGTGGCCATCCCTGTCCCTCTCAGGAGTGCAGGAGTCCCACCTGTTTTGATGAGTGAGGGGCTTTGGACCTGTCCTGCTTGCTGGGGTCTGGGCTTCCCCAGGACAGTGGGGAGGTGCTGGCGAGAGCTGGGCACCCGAGCCCTTCCTGACTGCAGCACACAGGACACAGCACAGCTTGGGCTGCAAAGGCTGAGCTGGCAGCGACGGCTCCAGCAGCCTCCCTCCTGCCTCCAGCCTCGCCCCATCTCAGCCCCCAGCTATTTTGGTCCCAGGGAATGTCCTCCCACGGCTCTGTGGAGACACTGGAATCGTGACCCACAGCCCCCCGAGACTATTTTGGTCTTAGGCTCCCCCTCAGTTCTCCCCTCTCTTCTACTTCATGGGGAGTATACCGAGCCCAGGCTGGGGAAGAGCCCTGAGGTGAGACAGGTGACTCCAGTGGTCTGCAGCGGGACATGTGGGAGCTGGTGGCTGGCCCACTGCTACACTTTGCTTTTGGGCCAGGCTGGGCCCCATGAGTCTATCGGACCTGTGACTTCAGGCCCCTGCAGCTGGGACTGGCTGTTTGGACTGCAGCAGCATGACCCACACGCACCCAAACAGCCCCAGACTCAGGGGCTAATTCTGATACTTCAGCTTCATGTAGCTCCGTGTAAGTCAAGGTTCCAAATCTCTCTGTGCCTCAGTTTCCTCCTCAGTAGCATAGCAGCTCCACTGATGCTTTGAGAGGGTATGTTGAGCCTAATCTATAATGTGCTTAGAGCAGGACGTGGTAGATAGTAAGTACTAAAATAAATAGTATCTTTCACTTGCTCTTTTTTGAGTGTGTTTGTAGCATGCAAGACACTTCAAAGGCAGCTGGGTAGAGTAGACTGAGGCTTAGAAGTCAAATAAACCCAGATTTTGGCACAGCCCTATCACTTTCTAAGCAAATGGCTCCAGACACCTTTTTTTTTTTTCAGTCTAACTCTCAGTCTGTTCATCTGGAAATGGGGACAGTAGAGACCCAGCCTGGGTGCTGGAAGCTAACAAACAATGCCTCTGCTCCTCTTCTCCCTTGCTTCCTGTGCACCTGCCTCGCTGGGTCATGAGTGCCACAGCGGCCAGGGGACAGATGTTTCATGTAACACATGGGACTCCAGTGCAGCACTTGCACTGCATGAATGGAGCAAGTGCCTGGAAGCATACACTAGACCACAGGAGGCTGCTCAAGACCCCCAGCCGCTCCCTCTGTCCCTGAGCCTGTGCTTCCAGAAGCCCTCTCCCAGCCTCCACCCTTACCCGCCGTGCAGCGCTGGATTCTGTTCCGGAGCCACTTGAGCAGGGGTTCCATGGCACAGCCGCACACCCAGGGGTTACCCCCAATCTGCAGGGTCACCAGGCCTGGCAGGCCTTCGAGGGCCTCGAGGCTGAGGAACGCCAAACCACCATAGCTGAGGTCGAGGTCCTGGAGCCGCACAAGGCCCTGGAAGGCCTGGGGGTGCACCTTGCGCAGCCAGGGGTTGTGGCTCAGGTCGATGCGTATGAGCCCGTGGGCCGCCTGGAACATGTCGGCCGGCACATGGCTCAGGTTGTTGTAGCTGAGATCCAGGTGTGCCAGACGCTTGGCGTGCAGGAAAAGCCCAGGGGGCAGCTCTACCAGGGAGTTGTTGCGCAGGTCCAGCACGTGGAGCTCCATGTAGCAGGTGAGGTAGCCAGGCGGCACGGTGCTGATTCGGTTGTGCGCCAGGCTGAGGTTGCGAGTGTCCATTGGCAGGTCGGGGGGCACAGAGAATAGCCGCTGGCTGCTGCAGTCCACCACCTGGTTACGGCAGGTGCACAGGACCGGGCAACTAGCACCCCCATCCGTGTGCATCACCCCGGCTACCAGGAGAAGGGAGAGCAGCACCATGGCCGGGTGGCAGGGTCCAGGCCAGGGGAGCTGAGCCCAAGTGTCACCCATCTTTGGCAGCTGGCACCGGCAGGACTGAAGGGGGCCCATCAGGTGGTGTGTAGGGAGCCAACTCAGTGCAGGGTGGGGCTGTGGCATCAGAGGCCCCAGTCCTGAAGGTGGGGCCTCTGGCCACTTGGTCCCATGGTGCCAGCCTCTCCCAAGGGCTCCCAAGCACCACGGCTTCCTGAATGCCACAGGAAGTCACTTTGGGAGCTTAGAGATCCAGGAACCCTGCTGGGAACCCCCACGGTTTGGGAAGATGATCAAAACTGGAGAAAGGAAGTGGGCAAGGCTGGCCCTGGAGCGGCTGTCAGTAGGAACCAGGAGGGTCCCTGCAGCTCTTCGGTGCCCCTGCCACCCATGCCCACTGGATGCTTCCTCTTGATGCCCAGAGGGGGCTGGGAGGTAGGGGCCCTTAAAGGTCCTGGCACTTCTTCTGAGCAAACTTAAGCCTTGTACCCAGCCTGGGACAGATCATCAGGAAGCCAGGGCTGCACCTGGGTCTACAGCATTGGAGGGGGGCGCAGAGGCCAATTCTCCTGATGGCCCAGCTGAAAGCGGAGGAGGTCCTGCTTGGGGGTGCTGAGCTAGGAGCCTCAAGGAGGACAGTCTCTACGCACCAGCTGCGAGCCAAGGTCCTCAGCCTCAGTGACCCCTGGGAGCTCCAGGGAGGCTCTGTGCTTCCCAGAAAGGGGAGGACCCCACTTGACACCCACTGCCTGGGCCACCAAAGTTGAGGACAGCCATGCGTCCCCGGGGCCCAGGGCAGGATCGGCAGGGCTGCTCGGGCTTCTCCTTCAGCCCACGGGGTCCAGCGGTGCATTCAGCAGGTGGGAGCAGAATTCACACTGTTAACAAGGAAGGCACTCAGGGCAGAAGCAGGGCCTGCACCTCCTACCTCTCTCGTCCTTTCCCCCACCTTTCTTGACTTCCAGCCACAAAGTTCTGTGTGCTGTCTTTCAGTTATGGACTTGGGGGGCTGCCCCAGCTCAGCCCCCAGCGGGCACCGCAGCACCTGCCCATCAGCTCTGTGTCCTGGGCTGGCTGCATTCTATTCTGCTCAGAGCTCCGCCCCATCAGCCTGAGCGCTCCACCCGAGAACAACTCCCTAAGAACACCGGCAGCCACGCTGCGGTCCACCGCACACCCTTCAGCCACTTTCTAGGCCGCCTCTCTGCTTCTCTCTCTCACCCCCAAGCTCCCACTCTGCGACTCTGGGTGTTGTCCCTGCCCGCTCACACCCTTCCTTTCCGTCTGCACAGCCCCTGGGGACCCTCCCGAGCCCCCAGCGTCCCCGCCCCGGCGTCCTCTGCGCGCTCCCAGCACTCGCGGCCCAGCTAAGTCCACACCCAGGCAGCGGCCTCGGGGTGCGCAGCGTTGCCCCTGCCCCGTCCATTTTGGGGTCCCCGACCCCTCGCCCCACCTGCCGTCCTCCCTCGGCCTCCCTGCACCCCGCTCTCCTCGCTGGCGCCTCCATCTCAGCCTTGCCCACAGGGCAACCCCGGGGGAGGGGTAGCCCCTCGATCCTGAGCCCTTTCCCACCCGGGGTCCCTGTGCCACCCCCCAGGCGTCCCACTCACCGGTTCCAAGGGTGCCTGAGGGTCCGCGGCCGCAGCTCCCCGCTGGCTCCCGGGATCCCGAGCCGACGCCGGCCCGGCTCCGCCCTCCCCCGGCTCTGCTTTGCCTGCTCGCCCGCATCCCGGGCCAGCGCTGCGTTGCCTTCCGGTCCGGGGTCCCCGAGTCCCTTCTGTTATCCGCACCGGGAATCCGAGGGAGGAGGTTCGGTGGAAAGTTCACAGCATCGGAAAGGCGTGCGGGGAAACTCAGCGGGGGCTGAAGCCGCCTGGGTAGGTGGCTCCAGCCGAGCCCGGGCTTCCCCTCCCTCCCCTCCCTCCATCCCTGCCCTCCCCTCGCGCTTTCTCGCTCCCCTTTTTCCTCGAGGGCCAGGTAGTGACGTTTTACGGTCTCTTAGCAACTGCCTCCACAGCTCTGAGCAACAGGAGAATTGGCTGCCGACCCCACCAAGATGGGAAGGGAGAGAGGGGCTCTGGGGTTCACAGCACCCTGGGGCAGGGCCCAGGGATGGAAGCAGAGGCAGGGACAGGGGCAGGAGAGAGGCACCAGGGTCTAGGACAGGCTGCAGAGGGCCAGCTTGGACTCTCAGGTAGAATGGGGGGCAGAGTTTAAGGGCCTCAGGGCCAAAGGAGAGCCGGGTTTGGAGTGGGGAAAGGGACTCAAGGTGGAGGAAGCAAAATCTGAGGGAGCAGGATTGAAGGCTGAGTAAGAACGGAGGAAAGCAGAGGTGCGCACACGCTGGCTGGAGACGCCCTGTGGGGCGTCTGTCCATCATGCTGCACCTGCTCCCTGCCCTCAGTGTGCTTTGGTCTCTAGTGCCATGGACTGGCTGAAGTTCCCTTAGGAAGGGAGCCCTGTTCTCTGTCCCTTGATTGTCCTTAACTCTTGCCCCTTGAGCTCTGTGAAGCTAGGAGCTTTGGGTAGACCAAACTCCATTGCTTTGTGATCAGAGAGCCAATGGGGGACACGAAGGTCCCTGAGCCTGGGTCAGTAGGGACCCCTGGGCTCTGTGGACTTTTGGATGCTGGGTGCTGCCAACAAAGCCTTGGGGTCCTTCTTCCTTCTCGCAGGTCTGATCCTTCAAGTCAGGACTGGACCCTTCAGTGCTTTCTCCTGCAGCCCCCGAAGGATGTGGGAGGGTGACATTTGTTGTTTCTTCCAACCTATCAAAGAAGTCTATTGTCATTGTCCTTTTAAAAAGACTGACATAGTGGCTCATTTCCTTTTTGTCAATAACTGGTTTTTGAATATTTCCTGGATGTAGGTATGTGGCCAGATGGAGGGTTCACACCTCCTAAGAAGATGGGCTTAGAAATGTTTTTGAAGCAGAGGCTGGCCCTATGTGTCCAGTTGGGTGACCTGAGGCCACTAGGGTTAGTCATGGTAGGTCTTGGGGGGAAACAGAGCAAAGTAGTAGAAAACACATGTGAAATTGTAGGGATGTTGGGCGCTTGGAAAGGTGCTAGCATTGTCTCTCCTAGTCCTTTTCCTCTACCATGGGAGGAAGCCTGTCTTCCTCCTGTGCTGTTGTGTATGTGAATCTTTAATGTTCGGCAGGGTCCATTGCATAAATATTTGTATATCCAGTTGACTGAGGTGTCTGTGACATGCACCCTCTTCCCCACTAAAAGAAACCAGTGATTTTCTATCTGATTTATGATTATGGAGATAGAATCTTAATCTTGTCAGAAAGATGCGTGAACACACTGCAATCTGTAATCCAAAGTTAGCATCGGGCTTCATTAACCCAACATGGCAGAAAAATGAATTTATCACAGTGCAAAAGACCATGAAAGGTAATTATGAAAGGTCTAAGGAAGGGACTTGATAAAATTCCGTACTTAATGTTGACTAAAAATACAATAGAGATTTTCCTCCTTTACATAATGTGAAGCTTGTATTTACAATGTAAATCAATAACATGGCTGGACGAATATATCAGTGACAGTTTCTCTGAGAAATCTGGTCTAGGCAAGATTGCTTTTTATCCTTTGAAACTTTGGTTTTCCTTCTGTGAAACAGGATAGCAGTGATGGCACTCAGTGGCATCATTTGAGATCTGTGAGTTGTTATCAGTAAAACGCTTATCATACAGCAAGCACAACAGGTGATTTTTTTTTTTTTTTTTTTTTTTTTTTTTTTTTTTTTTTTTTTTGTCTTTTTGAGACAGGGTCTCACTATGCAGTTCAGGCTGGCCTTAAGCTCACTTTGTAGCTCAGGCTGGTCTCGAACTCACAACAATCCTCCTACCTCAGCCTCCCGAGTGCTGGGATTACAGGCATGCGCCACCACGCCCGGCGTGACAACAGGTGATTTTGGTAGGTGATACACAGCAGAGCTCAGCTTTGCTGAGGTCGTTATGCAGAGAGGCAAACAAGCCAAGCGCACCAAAATGAGAAATGAAAAAAGAAACACCTTCCATTTGCTGATGATTTGAAAGTGTTCTGGGAGGAGATGAGTTGTAAAATCTCCAGGAAACCCCAAATGAAGAGCATCAGCCGTGCATATGATGCCTGCCGTCGAGATGAGGCTCACCGAGGCAGAGATGCTTTAAATGACTTTCTACTTGTGATGACTCTGTGACTCATTAAGGGACCATAGTAGTCCCAAACTAGTGGTTCACGGCACACCATGTGCCCTGAGAAAAGTGTTTGTTCTCAAGTAAGTTTGAGAAACACTGCATTAAACAAAATGAAACTTTTTTTTTTTTTTTTTTTTAAATTGGGAGAGTTCTCAGAGCCAGGGAGATAGCTCAGTGGCGTGAGTGCCCACCTGAAAGAGCTCTGTGAGTTTCTACTGTACAAGTGATCATGGTAAATTTCTAGGGGGAGGGATTGGGTGGTAAAGATTATATAATATCCAGCACTTCTTAAACTTACATTTGGCACTTTTTTTTTTTTTCTTTTGTGGAACCAGGGATTGAACTCAGGCCCTTGCCCTTGCCAGGGAAGCACTTATTCTACTGAGC
>PVKA01031942.1:0-25799 GCA_004027165.1 Ctenomys sociabilis | reverse complement strand
AATCCCAAAGAGTGAATACTAGAATTAAAATTACTTATTTTTCATATTAAAAGAACAAGAAAGGAGGCCAGGGAGATGGCTCAGTAGAGTAAGCACTTTCCTGGCAAGCACAGGGGCCTGAGTTCAATCCTTGGTTCTGCCAAAAAAAGAAAGAAAGAAAGAAAGAAGAAAGAAAGAAAGAGAGAGAGAAAGAAAGAAAGAAAAAGAGAAAGAAAGAGAGAAAGAAAGAAAGAGAAAAAGAAACTATCTTGGTCAATGTCCCCAAGAGTTAGGAGATTAGAGTTTGGCAGATCTAGCAAAGAAGTAGGCATGACTTGTTATTATAAGACATTGGAACGAGAGCAGAGTGCACAGTGCAGTTCCTGGATCCCCACATGTGACTTCTCACAAGAACTGAAGGAAGCTTTAAGTAGGGTGGCCCATGCGCACTGATGCCAGCCTGAGGTGTGGGGCTCAGCACTGCTTTTAAGGACCAAGATGTCGAGGTTACCATGCATTTCTTCCCAACTTAGGGGGCATAAAACACAAGTAGCCATGAGGAGCAGGGCTATCACAGCGTTGCAGGAGAGCCCATGTGGTGCTTCCCAAAAGCATATGCTTTTGTCTTCACATTATTTTCTCTTTACTCAGCACAAGCTTGCTCTGTGAGCATCTCTCTCCCAGTATTCATTTTCACTCTCTGGAATAAACTCTGCCACTGGCCTTCGATTGCTTCATTCAGTTTTCTGTCTGAGATGCAAGGAACCAGGAATGCAACCCTAGAAGGAGACAAGAGCACCTAAAAATGTGATGCCGTTTGGCAGTAAGCAATAGAGAGGGGGCTACCCGGTGAATGGGCCATGACTAATAGTCACCATCAGTGTGTGAAAGGGGCATGTAACCTTATGCTCGCTTTGAAATGAGCTTGCACCACACCCTACTTCGGAAGTTGGCAGGTCAGTGACATGTTTAGACCTTTCTAGGGATTTTTATACAGCAAATGTACGATGTGAAGTGGGTCCAAGGCTGGAAACATGAGAAATCATAGGGTGGGCATGATGTTAGACAAACTACTGTCTGCCAATAAGATTATGAGCATAACTGATCAGGTAAACTGATTAAGTAGGGATTAAACAGGGAAGGAAGTCACAAAGCAATTGGACATGAGTAGAGGAAATTTTCCTGTAAGGGGTTAAGTTAGTGACTCTTTCTGCTTTCTCAAGATGATAGATGCCTATTTATAGTATCAATGCCTGATGTTTATCTTTAGGAGGCATGTGGGTGCATTTGCTCTATCTTTTGTCTTGAAGTCTGGCCCAGAGTAGAGGGGTCTTGTCTCCCATAGTTGTGAGGTATTTCATCTTTTGTACTGGCTCCTTTGAGGGCTAAACTCTGTCTGACTGCCTACAATATTCTTTCTAACTCAGCTGCCTACAACATTCTCCCCCCTGAAGAAGTAACCCAAACAGCCCCTTCAGGCTGATGGGAGTCATAGGTACTGATTGGTGGTCAGGCACTCTCCAGAGATTCTACCTAAAGGCCCTTGAAAGGTGATCTGTTTCTTTTCTCTAGTGGCTTTCAGTATATGGGTCTTGTGCTGGATTTCTGGGATCTTGATTATTATATTTCTGGGTATGTTTTTAATTGGGCTGATGTTATTTGAAGATCTGTATGCTTCAGTTGTTTACCCATATTTGGGAAGTTTTCTGCTATTATTTCTTCCCAGATTCATTCTATATCATTTGTATTAATGCTTTCTTTCTCACTGATGCCTATGAATCTCATGTTGTTCTTCTTTGCATCATCTTGCAGGTGATGAGTTATTTTTTCCTGCATGCAAGTTATTTGTAAGAGATCTTACCTTTTCACTATCTGCACAAGCATCTTCAAGATCTGAAACTCTATCTTCGCTTTCATGCAAACGGTTTTTGCAAGCTTGTGATTTAGAATTTAAGTTCTTCTATATCTCTTTGACTCTGCTTTATGCAATGTATTTCATTCCTATATTGCTCAGGCTTTCATAGAGAGCAGATTGGTCAAGCAAAATTGCATGACTCATCCATGTGGCTGATACTGACAAAGGATCTACAAACTGGTACAGGGATTCAGGATAAATCCTGAGGGGATTTGACTGATGTTGTCACATACAAAACTTACATTTCTTGTTATAAAGGTCTTGCTTTATCTTGGTCTTATCCATCCAGCACAAAAATATAAAAATGAAGTATAAAAAGTAAAGGCTTATTAATATGCTGAACTCTAAAAGGCTCAAGTCAACAACGTCTGACATTACCAGTCCTAGGGATAACCCACTACTATTATGGAATACTGTACTATATTGGAATATTTTGCTGAATTCACACAGCTACAGTATTTAAATAACAATGGAATACCCTGGCTGGGGAGATGCCTCAGTGGAATAAGTGCTTCCCTGACAAGTGCGAGGGCCTGAGATCAATCCCCAGTTCCGCCAAAAAAGAAAAAAAAAGGAATACCCTTCTTTAACAAAACTAAAAAAAAGAAAGGATACAAATGAAGGCCCATTTTGTATCTGTATATTCAAAATAGTTAGGATAGATATACAGCTACTTTCTCTTAATTCAATGAATACAAATATTTGTACTGGCTCCTTTGAGGGCTAAACTCTGTTTTTTTTTGGTAGGATATCATGTCTGCATCTTGTACTATGAATAACCACTAAGAAGACAACAATATTCAATGTATTAATGAATGAAACTGTCCTACTAATTAGTTTTGAAATGGTCTCATTGTTATTTGTTTCTCAATAAAATCATTTAAAAAAAAATAACAGCCCTTGCGAGACCCTGTGCATTTAAATCTTCATCAGGTGTATAACTTTAAGTGTTAAGGGACAGAGGCAAAGAAATTATTAAGTATGCATGGGTCAAGTAGTAGGATCAGCAAGATAATTACAAATAGTCAGCAAAGACTTCTGCCAAGAAGAGCTAGTATTAGATCACCATAATGACAATAAGTACAAGGTCCAGGGAATTTCAGAGTCTGACATGCTGTTGATTTGTTACCTAATATTTTGAGATATTAGCAGAAGAAACTGGAACATACACAAAACATTCAGTTTTCTACAATGGCATAATTATCCTCTGTGCTACTGTTGGAATGTCTAATGTCAGCTGATTTTGGAGGATGGTTCACCTCATTAATTTTACTTTTTTATTTAGGAGAGAGACCAGCTGTGCTGTCATTTAAGGTCCACAGAGTACGGTTAGGCAAGGTCTCAATGGATCATATAACCCTGTCTCTAGACAAGATTGGGTGGATTCCTGGTAAAATAATTCTACAAGTAATTGACCATATTTGTCACTGATTTTATCTGTATGATTATTTGGAGCTTGACAACCTCTAAATAAGAACACATGTTCTGAGAAATTAGAGCATATATATTCAAAGTGTAAATATTAGAACTCACAGGTAAACTTAGAAACTATTTTAAGAGATATTAATTGTAATCCACTGGCTCCTAGACCCCTTTATTGGTGAACTGTGACATTTTGTTATAAATCCCCCTAGATTTAGCTATAATTATCCATAAATTTTGATGACTTCTGAAAACCAGGATAGCACACTATTTGCACCAATGAAATACTCTCTCAAGTTTTTTACTTGAAGAGCAAAATACATTGTGTTTTTAAAAACCAGTGTCAGCATTGTTTTGATTAGATTAAGACCTAGATTTATGTAAGGCTGTATCAATGCAGACGTTTTTGGTCTCTTTGCTTTCTCTCCTTGGGTTTCTCCCAGATGTAATTATAGAATACTAAGGAAGCAGTATTGCTAAAGCATCAAGTGAGCTATCTGGAGCAAAACTCATCTTTTGTAGCTTTAAAAAACCCTGTGGCTTACTGGTTAATAAAAACATCTTCAAGCAAAATTTGTCCTTTATTGGATAAGGAGCTATGGATAATCATCTTATCAATGCTGGTGTAAACTATCTGGAAGACAAAGAGGGTTTCATATTTTTTCTGATAAATATGTGACAACTTAAAATTACTACAGGGCTTGGCTTTTGTCCTTTTTAGACCTTCAAGAATGCACACTTGGGGCCAGGAAGATAGCTCAGTAAAATGTGTTTGCCTGGCAAGTGCAGGGTCTTGAGTTCAATCCCTAGTACACCCCCCAGCTCCCCATAAAGGAGAAGAATCCACACTTCCTGCTTAGGCACAGTGCAGAGGCCAGGGTAACGATTTCTGGTATGCCTTGCTATCCCTGCCCCCTGGGCAGAGTGAGATGGCAATTGGGACTGGGTGTGGTGGAGTGTGCCTGTAATCTCAGCTCTTGGGAGGCCGGGAATAGGTGGAGACTCTGTAGACCCTATACTAAAATACAAAACAAAAATGCAAGCTTGAAAATCTCTCCTGCTCCAGTCTCCTACTTGGCTGTTAGGCCAGCAGGAGTCTTGTGCAAGGATGGCCTGGACTCCACTAGGAACTGAGCACTCCCCTGGTCATCTACATTTTGATTGTTTAAAATTAACAACATGATATTCATCCCCAAATGTAATAGCAGTTTGTAATACTGTTTGTTTCTCATTAGAAGTCAACTTTGACTTAAGATTAACATTACATCTTCCTAGCCTAGCTTATAGGTCAGAATAATTCCTGTAATGACTTCAATGTAATTATCATGGTCATCTGAAAATTTTTCTAGGTCTAGTTTGATCTGCTTTAAATCATTGAGAGAAAGAGACCTGTAAATATACATAGTCTCATATGGATTATAATTACAACAAATATAAATACATATTATTTCTTAATATGAAGAAACTTTGGACATAAGATAAACTTTGAACTGTTTTCCCTCTTTCTTACAGTATGACTTTAGATATAAAAGAATATCCTAATTAATACTTCCCTCAGCATCCCATTGGGCTCTAGGGCTAACTAGGCTATGTGCATGTGCAGGAAAATATCAGAATACTCTTTTCCACAATGTAAGGACCAAGCATCATCCAGTATTTAAGAATGAATTCTAAGGGAATAAAAGACTACGACTTCAGCACTCCTTGCACAAAAGGGAATGACTTGGGGAATGACTTATTTCTATTGATTTTTTATTCCATCAAGGTGTTCCTCCAGTAAATTCTGCTCCAGAGAAGGTGGATGCGATCTAGAAAGAATGCACTACAAAACTTAAGCAGCCTACCCACCTGGGAACTAGCATGCAGTTTTATCCTCCTGGGGGCTTGGGAACTATGCACTTACCATTACTGGACATTTACGAGCCAACAGAGTAAGAGACTTTGCCATTGAGGTTGTGAACTTATTCATATTTACAAGCATAATTTACAGATTTTTTCCCTATATCTTAGGGAATGGTCTACAGGGTGTTCAGGGTCTCACTACTAGATTAGACTCTTAGTGATTCTCCTGTGCATAGCCTCCCAAGACCTGTGATTACAGATGTGTGCCATGATGCCCAGTTTCAATTGCATTCTCAGTGCACTCTGGAGAATGACTGGCACTGCAGGCACGGGTTCAAAACCCAAGAACCTGTACCTGCTTGCAGGTACTTTAATCTGCTGAGCTACTTAGCTGGCCCTACAGTTTATTGTTTTTCTTATGTTTAACAAACAATTTATTTCACCTTACTACTCCAGATACTTCTCTAAACATTTAGCCAAGATTCAATAAAGGATATAACATTATAACATAATTTTTAAAATTACAGTTTCATCCTTTATACTTGAAAATATTTTGTATAGTCCTATGCATTAACTGACAGAATTATTTTTTATATTGACTATATTGTTTTAAGTGACATCAAAAACATAAAAGTTGCATATATTCATGGACTATAATATAATATTTCAATGCTTATAATGTTAAAATTAGGGTAAACATGCTTCTCTTCTCTAATACTTACATTTCATTGTACAAAAAAGCATTCAAATATTCCTTCCTACTAGATTTTTGAAACATACACTAATCATCATTATTTTTTATTAATTTTATTGAGAAAGAAATAACAATGAGACAGTTTCAAAACAGGTTAGTAGGACAGTTACAACCATTAATACATTGTATATTGTCTTCATAGTAGTTATTCAGAATACAATGTGCCGACATGATTTCTTGACTAAATACTTTTAGTATAAATCTTTCTCATTGAACTAAGAGAAAGTTACTATATATCTATCCTAATATATATATTACATACCTTCATTTATATCCTTCTTTTTTGTTTAGTTTTGTCAGAGATGGATGTTCCATTGCCAATCATATATTGTAAGTGCATGAATTCAGCAAAATGATCTAATGTAGTCCGATAGTCCATTTGCAGAACTGGCAGCGTCAGAAGTTGTTGACTTGAACTTCATACAGCTCATCATATTGATATGGCTTTACCATTTATACCATTTTTTGTACCTTGTGTTTGTCTTTTCTGCTGGATAGTTAAGTCCAATTTAAAGCAAGACCTATGTAACTAAAAATGTAACTTTTGTATCTGACAAGGTCAAACAGATCCCACAAGGATTTACCCTGGAATCATGTACATCACCTTGTGGAACTTTTCTCAGTGTCAGCCATCTGGATGAGTCATAGCCATTGCTTGACCAATTTGCTCTCTGAGAAAGCCTGAGAGAATGTTTTCTCTCTAGGTGACTCTTCTTAGACACACTCTACATCATTGGTCACTTTATTCTCTGGCCCCATAATCTCCTTGAACAGAAAATTTGGGATACCACTGAGTTATAGGATGTCACAGCACAGATTCTACTGTCCTGAGTCCTCATTGACTTTCAATGGCTAGGACCAAAATATATGCTATCCTTGTAGCCTTTCTTTTACTCTAATTTTTTGGTCTGCAGACTTAAGTTGTTAACTCTCCAGAAGAGAAGCTTATTGATATTATTACCCTATAACATTTGCATTTGAGCTTGACGTCACTATCTGTCTATCAAATGCTTTAAATATAACATGGAACAGGTATTTACCAACAATTGTTGATATGCTAAAATTAAAATCCTTCTAGAATGTGAAAAAAGAAAACAGAAAATAATAAAATAAAAATGAAAAATTATACATTTTTACACAGAAATTTAGAAATCTAGCCATATACAACATTGCAGCAGGACAGTCCTATGACTTTTTTTTCTTGTCTCTTGTTTTCTTTAATCACTTTTTCTTTTAAGCCAACATTTATTTGAGAGAGACTACAGAAGTATTTGATATGATATTAGAAGCAGTATGCATTTAGAAGACCAGAATGGCAGTCATTCCAAGCATGGCCTTAGTATTATACATTGCTATCCTCAGTACAGTTGCTTAGTTCACAGGTATCAGCATATATAGTTAGGGTGAGAATTCTACTAATGAACTACTAGTGTCAAAAACCTGATGAAGATTCTCAGGAATATTGTCTTAACCATCTTGTGCATAGAAAAGTATGGTTTTACTCCTGCCATATTTCCTAGCTTTACTGCTTGCCTTCTCTTTGTTGTGTAATCCTTAAATTCTTGCTTTCTATATAACAGTGTTAATACCTTCAATTTTTATTTCTTATTTTGAGTTCTTACACTACAGAGACAATATGATATTTATATATTTGTGTCTGGTTTATTTCACTTATGAGTACATTGAAGATATACTCATGTATAAGTGTATAAGTATATATGAAGCCTTATATAATGAAGGCTTTGAGTTTATTATTCTTTATAGCTCAGTGATACCCAATTGTATAAAAACAACACATATTTTTCTTCCATTCCTTAGGTGATGGGCATTTGGTTGCTTAGAAGACTTGGCTACCACAAAGTGTGCTGCTATAAACAGAGGTGCACATATATCATTATGCTATGATGTCTTCAGTTCTTTTGTGAAAATTCCCAGTAGGAGGATAGCTGGATTGAATGGGATTTCCAATCCTAGAATTTTAAGGAGTCATCACACAGATTTCTGTAATGTTTGCACCAGTCTACATTCCCACCAGCAGTGGAGAAGGGTTCCTTTTGGCCACAGACTCTCCAACATTTGTTGTTTTTGTTTCTTAAATAACTGTATTTTAATTTATTTATTAGGACCTTTCACAATATTTCCTAAATACCTACTGCATGCTTAACATAACCATAAGCACTTAGAAGAATCAGTGAATAAAACAGACAAATGTCTTGCATTCAATACCTTTATATTCTAGGATTCTCTTCCTCTGGAGAAATCAATAATTATTTCAATGGCCAGGATGAGCTAAAAATTCATGTATAATGCATGTGCAGCTTTTGATTTGTTTTTTTCATTAATTTGACAATATTGTATAAGGAAGGATGAAAATAAATGGTGATTGTTTAAATTGTAAAAATTACAGCGAAAGACACATTGGAATTTATCCTCTTCAGAATCTTTGCATTCACTGAGAACATTTACCCTGTCAATATTGCCAGTTTCTAAAGCAGTTCTAAAAGTCGCCTTTCATGAGTGTTTTATGAGGTACGATCTACAATATGGTGAATTCTTTATGACAGCCATTCTTTCAGGGATGAGATGCTATCTCCATGTTGTTTTAATTTGCATTTCATGGATGGCCCGTGATGTGGAGCATTTTTTTCATATATTTATTAGCTTCTTGAATTTCTCACTCTGAGAAGTTTGTGTTCATCTTGGATGCCCGTTTCTTGATTGCGTCTTTAAATTTTTGGGGCTCTAATATTTTTCAGATCTCTATAAATTATAGAGAGCAGACATTTGTTTGAGTGTTTACTAAGATTTTTTTTCCAAATTTGTGGGTTGTCTTTTCAATCTTTTGGTAATTTCTTTTGATGTGATAAACCTCAGTAAGAGGAAATCCTGATTGATAATTCTTTCAAGTATAATTCATGCAGTTTGAATTTTTTCATGAACTGTTTGCCTCTCCCAATGTCTTCAAGATTTCCTCCTACCTTCTCTTCCAGGACTCTTAGTGTTTCTGCTTTAATGTTTAGATCTTTAATTCATTTTGATTTTAGTCTAGTGTATTGTGATAGAACTGGGGCCACTTTTAGTTTTCAACATGCAGAAAGCCACTGCTTCCAGCACAATTTGTTAAAGAGGCTATCTTTTTCCAGTAAGCATGTTTGGCCCCTTGGTCGAAGATAAGGTATGCTTCTACATCTTCTAATCTATTCCATTGATCCTCAGATCTGTTATGACAATACCATGCTGACTTTATCACACTATGTTTATAGTATAATTTTGAGTCAGGAATATTAATGCCTCCTGCATAGTCTGTTGTGGTTACCCAAAATTGTCTTTTCTATTCTAGGTCTTTTAGGTTCCAAATAAATTTTAGGAATGATTTCTTTAGGTCTGGGAGGTATGGTGGAATTTTGATAGGTATTGCATTAAATCTATATTACAATTTTGGAAGTATGGTCAGCTTCATAATGTTGTTTCTTCCTATCCAGGAGCAGGGAATATCTTTCAATTTTCTGAAATCCTATATGATCACTTTTTACAGAGTATTGTAATTTTCATATAGATCTTTGACTTCTTTAGTTAGATTAGTACCCAAGTATTTCATTTTCTGCAGTGCTATTATAAAAGGTATTGTTTCTCCAATTTCACTCTCAGTGTGGTTTTTATCTGTGTAGGGGAATGCTATAGACTTTTGGATATTGAATGTGTATCCTGCTGTGCTACTGAATTTATGTATCAGTTCTATGAGCTTCTCAGTGACATTTTCTCTGTCTTCCATGTAGAATAACATGTCATCTTCAAATAATGATAATTTAACTTCTTCTTTACCTATTCTTATTCCTTTTATTTCTATCTCTTGTCTAATGGCTCTAGCTAATGATTCCAGAACTAAATTGAAAAGGAGTGGTGATAGAGGACAACCTTGTCTTGTACCAGATCTGAGAGTAGAAGATTTAAGTTTTCCCTGTTTAGAATTATGATAGCTGTTGGACTGCCATAGATGGCTTTTATCAAATTGAGGTAGATGCCATCTATTCGAATTTTGTGTAGGACTTTGAACATGAATGAGTGTTGCACTTTGTAAAAAGACTTTTCTTGCATGCATTGAGATGATCACATGGTTTTTAGATTTGATTCTATTGATATAGTGTATTACATTTATATATTTGTGTATATTGAACCATCCTTGCATCCGTGGGATGAATCCTACCTGGTCATGGTGTGCAATCCTCTTGATGATTTGCTGTATTCTATTTGGTAGGACTTTATTGAGGATGTTTGCATCTATCTTCATGAGGGAGACTACCTTTAGTTTTCTTTTTTAGTTATGTCTTTCCCTGGTTTTGGTATCAGTACAAGTCTTGCCTCCAGGAATGATTTTGTGAGAATTGTTTCCTTTTCAATTCCATTGAAGAGTCTGAGAATTATTGGGATCATATCTTCTGTAAATTTCTTGTAGAATTCACCTTTAAATCCATCAGGACCTGGAATTTTCTTTGTCTGTACTTTATTACATTTTATATTTCATTGGTTATTTTTGGGTTATTGACAGTTCTTATATCTTCTTATTTAATTTGGTAATTTGTACCTTTCTAGGAATCTGTCCATTTCTTTTGTGTCTTCAATTCTGTAAAGATTCTCAAAGTAGTTATTAATGATATTCTGAATTTAATCTTTCAAAGAAGCAACTTTTTGATTGTTAATTCTTTTTATTTTCTTCTTCATCTCAATTGAATTAATTTCTTCTCTAATTTTTGTAATTTCCTCCTACCTTTGGGCTTTGGGTTTGGTTTGTTCTTCCTTTTCTAGACATTTGAGGTGCAGCATTAGAGTGTTTTATTTGTTCTCATTCTGTTTTCCTAATGTGTGAGTTCACAGATATAAATTTCCTTCTAAGAACTGTTTTCATGAAATCCCATAAATTCTGATAAGTTGTGATTGAAATTTCATTGAGTTGTAGATATTGTTCAAATTCTTGTTTAATTTTGTCTGTAACCCATTGGTTGCTAAGGAGGATGTTGTTTAATTTCATTGTATTTATGTTTTTGCTGTTTGTTTTGCCATTTATTTCCAGTGTGGTCAGATAATCTGCATGGGATTTCTGTTTTCTTGTATATACTTAAGCATGACTAGTATGTGGTCTACTTTAGAGAATGACCTATGCGCGGCTGAAAAAAAGTGTGTATACATCTGTGGTTGGGTGGAACACTGTATATGTCCACTAAATCCATTTTTTTCCTATCTCTGGCTCAGTTCTACTGCTTCTTTGCTAATTTTTTGTATGCTTGACCTATCTTTTGGGAGATAATGGGGTGTTAAGCTCTCCTGGTAAGATTGTGGAATTGGACATTTGATTTTCCATGTTGATTAAGATACATCTTTTATAGTTGGGTACTCACATGTTGGATGTGTACATATCTATATGTGTAACCTCTTCCTCTTGGATTTTTTCCCCATAACTAGTATGTAGTGGCGTTCTTTATTTTGTTTTATCATTCTTGATTTGAAGCTGAGACTGTCTGAGAACAGGATTACTACCTTTGCTTTTTTTTAAGGTGCTGGGTCATGCAGTATTATTTTCCTTCCTTTGACTTTCACCCTATGAATTTCCTTATGAGTTAAGTATGCTTCTTGTATACAGTGTATTGTTGGATTTTGCTTGCTAATCTACTGTGCCTGTCCATTTCTTTTAATTGGTGAATTAAGTCAATTTATATTGATGCTTATAATTGAGATGATTGACATGTTATTCACCTGCTGTTGTTTACCCCTTTTTATCCTGTGTTTAATTGTTTGCATTATTTGGTGGGTTTTTCCTCTTCTCATTCATGGAGTTCTAGTCATTGCTATCCCTCTCTGCAATATTGTTTAGTAGTCTGTGTAGGTTTGGCTTTGTCATCATGAAATTCTTTAGTTGTTCTTTGTCATGGAAGTATTTCACTTCTCCATCAAATCTGAAAGATAATTTTGCAAGGTGTAGTAGTGTGGGCTGGAATTTGTTTTCATAGAGGACTTGAAGTATTCTGCCCCATGGTCTTCTTGACCATGGTCTTCTTCCTGGTTTGTGAAGAGAAGTCTGCCATTATTCTGATGGGTTTTCCTTTAAATGTGATCTTTTCCTTTTCCCTAGTGGTTTTTAGTATATTAGTTGTGTACTACACTTTTCGGGTCTTGTCTATTATCTGTGTGGTTGTGGTTGGGTTGAAGTTATTTGGAGTTCTGTTGCTTCAGTTACCTGAATGTCAGATGGTTTTCCCATATTTGGGAATTTTTCTGCAATTGCTTCTGCCTGTATTCTTTGTCTTTCATTTATATTTACTCCTTTCTCATTGATGCCTATTAGTCTCATATTATTTATCTTTACATTATCTTTTAGATGTTGAATTAGTTTTTCCTGTATCCTAGTTGTTTTTAAGAGACTTTTTTCTTACCTTTTCACCAGCTTCAACGAAATCTTCAAGATCTGAAAGTCTATTTTCACTTTCATTCAAGTGGTTTTCCAAGCTTGTGATTGAGATTTTAAGTTTCTCTATATCTCTTTGAGTCTGCTTCATGAGATCTATTTCTTTCATATATTGTTCATTCAAGAATTCCACCATTTTTCTATTTTCTTCTATTTTTTATCAGTGTTTCCTTTAGAAGCATTTAGTACTTATTTCATTATATGTATCCTTTTTTGTTTTACTTCAGATATTATTTTTGATATGATTTTCTCTATACCTTTCTGCAGTTGTTTCTTTACTTCAGACATTAATTCAGAGATTTCTTTTCTCTTATTTCAGAGGTTATTTCTGATCTGATTTATTCTATATGTTTCTGCAGTTGTGTATTTACTTCAGATGCTATTAATTGAGAGATTTCAGCTGTGTGATTCTGCATTTCTTCTATGCTAGTTTCTCCTTCATTTCTTCTGTGTGGGTTTGAGACCACCTGTGTGTTTGATCAACATTCTATTGGCCATTGGCTTTAATGGGAATCCACCAAAGAGATGCTGGGGAAACTTGTCCTCTGCTTTAAGAGTTGAACCTTGTCCAAAAGCATTTAACTAGCTGGCAGAGCAATCACTGTTTGTAGAATTTCTATAAGGGACAGTTAAAAGCCTAAGCAACATTACCTAGCACTTTATAAGTTCACAATAAAGGTTTTAAAGTCCAAAACCTATTATCAAAGTATATTTGTGCATATGAATGGTAACTAGACTTAGGAGGGGAAGAAGAAAGGCTGGAGATCTTCCCTGGTTTCAGAAGTAGCTCCTTCTGGTTTCATCCAGGAGTTGGTTCTTTCTACTGTGTCTCAGATTCGGTCTTTCAAGGGAAACCTTCACAGAACTCTTAAGCTGGACACTACTTGTAACGTGTTATCCTAGATGGGCAAGGACAACATGTGAAGTCAAATAAGGAATACCAGTAAAGTTGGTAACTGGCCCAAATGTAACGTGCACATCAGTGTCTCATCAGACCCAGAGATGGGGTATGTGTCCTTCCTCTAAGATGACTTCTGAGTCTTCAGCATTAACAAATATTCATTTTCTATGAGCTTAACTTATTTGTTGAATAGGAGAAAAAGGCTGAAAGAATCCAAAGTTCTACTCCTCAAATTTTGCATGCCTCTAAAATGGAAAGTAGAAAATGACAAGGAAAGATTAGGAATAAGGCCAGGGGTGGGGGCTGAAGCAGAACAGGCTCAACATTTCCTCTTAAGAGTGTAGAGGAGGATCAGAGCCATTCTATTCCAGTGAACCCTGTCCTCCAGGTCCTAAGAATGACCGACAACTCAGTGTCTTTTAACTGGTAGAAGAAGTCTCATGGTTTATTAATAGGCGCATATATTTTTCCAAGTCTGAGATAGACTTTATTTTAAAAGACTCATTTTACAGAAGTTTGTATTAAAACTCTGCTGGGGAACATTCTAATGTCACTCTCCCTATTGCCACTGTCTAAACAACGTCAAACAAGGAATGCCTGTAAATTTAGTAACTACCCCAAATGTAACATGTACAAGAATATTACAGGAACAAAAATGTCTCATCATGGACACAGGGTGTTGTAGCATGTGCCTGTAATCCCAGCACTTGGGAGGCTACAAACAGGAGAATCACTATGAGTCTGATTTAGAAGTGAGAACCTGAACACCCTGTAGACCCTTCCCTAAAAATACAAAAAGAAAAGAAAAGAAGAATCATAACCTTATAAACTTCCCAGGTTTTAACTTGGACTTAACATCATTTTAATAAAACTATATAAAAGAGAAAAAGCCCAGGCAATTACAAGCAATGACCAAAGACAACAAAATTTGATCTGTGAACATTTGTTATCTACATTAGTCCCAATCCAGAGTCTATGAAACAAAAACTCCCACCTCCATCCAATGATCTCAGTGGGATCTCTGAAAGATACAGAGGAAAGAAACTTCCAACCTGCTAGATGTCCAGGATAAGTTCACATCCTCTAAATTCAAAGGATGAATTTTAGTAACACTGAAGGTTAAGAGCAGAATATATTTACTGAGGGAAAGAAAGCATCTGTCTGAGAGAGGCATAAGGGGACTCTAGTGGGTGTTCAAAGACCCTGACTGTTCTGGGGAATTTTAAAGAGTAAATCTGCAACATGAGACAGGTCTAAGGTAGGAAATGTAGGGAATCATAAGATGGACATGGAGTGGAACTAAAGAATGGTTAATTGATGTGAGTACAAGTATAATTGCTTAAGTGAAATTGATTAAATTGGAATAAAATAGGGAAGAAAATCATATAGAAAGCAGACATGTATACAGAATATAGACCTTTTCTGAAGAGGGTTGAGTTAGTGACTCTTCCTGAATTTCTCAAGGTGCTAGAAACCTACTTATAAGATCGGTCCTTGATGTTTATCATTAGGAAAGTATGTGAGTGCATTTAACTTATATTTTGTCTTAAAGTCTGGCTCACACTGGAGGTGTCTGTCTCTCACATGGCTGTAAGGTACTTTATCTATTGCACTAGCTCCTTTGAGAATGCAGCCTTATCTGAGAGCCTATAACATTTTATCCAATTTAATTGCCTATAACAATATCACTTACCTAACATAGGGAAAGTGCTAAGTTTACTGTCTCCTGAGTGAGTTCAGCATAGGAAGACACTGCATATGATGCACCCAAGAGATGCAGGTTCCTCTGCAGGTTCAATAAAGAGCAGCAAAAATGCTCCCAGTGATAAAAGAAAAAGAAGTTTCATTTACTGAAACTGTTTACTGCTCTCAGCGAATGTTTCCTCATTGTTCCTGGGGATCATTCTGTGATTTCAGGAAGTGTGAACCTGATATACCTGCCAGAAAGACAATCAGAAGTTGTATTCACCCTACATCATTAGCACCTGGGCAGAATAGGCCAATCGACTGACTGTGACCTGTTAAAGCCATGAAGCCACGTGCAGAGTGTAGAATCCAACATGGCTCCCCAATTCTGAGCATTGTATGTGGGGTCAGTGGAAATGTGCTATTTGCAGTTCTTCATTTACACTTACTTTATACATTTATTTACTCATTCAAAACTGACTCTTTGCTAAAACAGTGTAACTCTGTGCCAGACCAAGTGAATTTTTGATAGGACAACTGACCCAAATTCCTTATTTGCATAGGAACAGAAACCTAAGCATTCCAGTTACAAGAGAGTCCCTTATCCTCATGCTGCTGAGAACCTTTACACCAGCCCATCGTCCTTCTGCACAGCACACGTTTTACTCCCTTCCACGAACATATATCATTACCTTTTCTATGTATTTTTGTCCAGTGTTTTTCCCAATACTACAGAACATGAGAATAAAGTGTCCTAGGACCCCAAATCCAGTAGCAGTTTTGTTACTGGGGAGCTTGCTTCTAAAATGTTACTGGACTTGGGGACACTCACCTCTCTCTCCTAGAGTTGGATTCCAGGTTCTTCTCCTCTCAAAGAACCTGGAATGTACAACATGAGCAAACAGCAGTGGCAAAGTTTATTTAAGACAGCAACGTGAAGAGTGGGGGATAAACTGGCTCCACAGGGCAGGTTTAGGTGGAGTGAACGGAGGGAGGGCGAGAGTGGTGGTAGAACAACCCTGCATCCTGGGAACAAGCCCGCGATGCCGTGAAAGCTATGATCCCACACACACCCCGGTTTGCCTGTCGTTCTGTGCTGCCCGGAGCTTGAGGGAACCTGTGAGGACGCCTCCATCCGCAGGCTGAGGGCAGGCGCAGGCAGTCCTAGTGACAGCCTGCCCAAACTGCTGCAGGAAGCCCACACGCAGGCTTCGGGAGCTGTTCCACCCATGCGCCCAGGACCTGGTAGTGAACAGGTAGTATCTACTCCCCTAGCTGGTCTTTGCCACACCTAATCTCCTGTCTCAGTTAGAGGGACAGAAGGTTCGTGTTTCCTCTAATTCATGTCACCATGGAATGCCTTTTAAGGGAAAAGTGGCACTAGTTCACCTATTATTGTTAGGCTTTAATCCATTTTAGCAGTTTATCGGAAAACTATTGGAACGCTGAGCCTGCTTAACTTTTGAAGAGCAGATGTTGCACGTTCATGCTTCTACAAAGCTTATGCCACAGCTACACATGCAGCCACAGCTTTTGATTGATTCTCCATCGGGCAGGGACAGCCCAGGGAGCAGAACTGCCAGCAGCCTTGGGGCTCTCCTATACTGAAGGTAGAGGAGCCGGATGTGGTGGCGCATGCCTGTAATCCCAGCACTTGGGAAGCTGAGGCAGGAGGATTGTTGTGAGTTTGAGACCAGCCTGAGCTGCAAAAGTGAGCTTAAGGCCAGCCTGAACTGCATAGTGAGACCCTGTCTCAAAAAAACCAAAAAAAAAAAAAAAAAAAAAAAAAAAAAAAAAAAGAAGGTAGAGGGTATTCAATGAAAATGTAACCTGATTTTATTCCAAGAGGGTGACAAGAATTACACCGACTCAATGCCAGAGAGAAGCTATTCAGAGACTTTAGAGGGGAAAAGGACACCCACAATATTGTCTCATCCAGAACTCTTACTCCCCTTTCTCCTTTTTAAAGGAAATATTTAGAAAAAAGTGAAGGCATTGGCCTGGTTGTTGCTGCCCCAAGTTACCTCCATCAAATCTGGGAAGCCCTCAGCAGTTTCCTACTGACAAAGAAGTACTGGAAGCCAGGCGTGGTGGCGCATGCCTGTAATCCCAGCACTCGGGAGGCTGAGGCAGGAGGATTGTTGTGAGTTCGAGACCAGCCTGAGCTACAAAAGTGAGTTTAAGGCCAGCTTGAATTGCATAGTGAGACCCCGTCTCAAAAAAAAAAAAAAAAAAAAAAAAAAAAAGAAGTACTGGACAGGAGACGGCAGATCAGTTCATCAGAAAACAAGTATTAAATATAAATTAGTTCAAGGAAAAGAAAATCAGACACATTCTTTAACTTTCATAGCTATTTTGAAACAAAACAAATCCCTCCTACTTCTGCCAAACCATTTGGCAGCACATGAACTTTGCTGCATGTCAGGACACCGGGGTTCAATGTTGGATTTGTATTTCTAGATTAGTTGGCTTAAATTTGTATTCAAGTTTTCTAGGTTTTAATTTGAAACATTAAGATGACATTCTCAAGTGTGCATTTAACTCCCAGAAGCTTTACATGAAGACAAAGAAAATCTTAAGTGTTAATGTTTGGGGGCATTTTAAAAACACAATGAAAAACAAGTTTTTAAATTGTCCTGATGTGTAAACTCTTAGTTTTTAAGATTATTTTTTCCCTTTGGTCTAAAATTAATTATACATAAAATGTTTTTGACTTTTATTTTTAAATATTCCAACAGGTAGAAACCCTAAGTCCACAAAAGCAGTATCAACACAGTGATGCTAGCAGTGGAGAATTCAGACTGTCCACATCGGGGGGCTACATTAGGATTCTACGACCAATGGCCCCATATACCATACACTGGGCCCTACACTGCAGTGACTATTCAAAGTATTTTGTGTGCATTAATTTTTAAAAATCTCATGTAGAAGTGACTATTCTTAAACATGGATGAACTAAAGTTTCTGGAAGTGAATTAGCTAATAACCATGTAAGCATAGCTGTATTTTTTAGTTTGTTGATCTTTAACTTTAGATAGCATGCTTTAAATGGTAAACTCGGAGATCTGCTGTCCAGACTCCCTCAGGGAGAGTGACACTGCTGAAGCGGTTCCTGCCACACAGCCCCAGCTCCCCACTCTGCCAGTATTGGCTCGGAGCTGACAGCTACACCCCTTGGAAGAAGCCCACACCAGCGACTATAGAGGGGCTACAAAAACCTAACTCCTGTTAAACTCACTTTTATTCCATGCTGTAGACTGAATGATGCACCACTCTCTCTGCACAGGTACAAATGCCCTCCTTAACAGAACGAGTGAATGTCATTTTCCTTGTCAACAGGTACTTTGCAAATATGATTGAAAACTCTGAGTGAGGAGGTGACCCTGGAAGAGCCCGTGGGACCAGTGCAGCTCCCGCGGTCCCTGCAGGAGTCAGTGCTGTGCTTGCTTCGGCAGCTCTTGTCCTGTGTCAGTCACAGGACCCACAGCACTGGAGCCCTGGTACACATAGAAGAAGGGGGCCAGAGAGATGCAGGTTGCTCTGCAGGTGCCACACTGCTGGTGCAAAACAAGCGGCAGCAAAAACTCTAATTCTGAGTCCTGTCCATATTCTAGTCCCAAGCAAAAGTTTACTTTTTAAAAAGTTTGTTCTTTTAATGTACTTGATTTGTCCTTCTGTTGGACCAAGAGCTCTCATTTAATACATACTAAAATTTATTTCCTATACTAGCAAACATCTAGGATATGATTCCTGGTTTCTCCCTAGGTTTTTCAACTTTTAGACGGTTTGTTATTCTTTAAGCAGTGTCCTGGTTCAATTAAATTTTAGCATTACCACTCAATCTCTGAACCTTCTTCCAAAGTTTTGTAATGTCTTTAAAAAAAAAAAAATCATGAGACAGGGCGTCCCTGTGGAGTTCAGTGGCCTCCCAAGGGCTGGGATTACAGATGTGGGTCACCACACTTGGCCATAACATATCTTTTAAAATCTGCTGGGTGGGACACCACAGAACGCACAGCTACACATCCCATCTCTGAGAGCCCTGCACATGCTCTGGCAGACACAAATTCCAAGGTTCCTTGGTGAATAGGTCCAAAGCTCCAGAGGAGCATGTGGGTGTTTTATTTCTCCCACACTGTGGTTGAGACTGAAAGAAGGCAAGCTGGGGTTCACATGTGTCTGCTAGTGAATAACACATTTTTCTGATAAAGGTCCTGAGAATTAAAATGAGTTTGAGAAGTTATTTTGGGGAAAGCCAAAGGATAAATTTTAAAAGTTGCAGTAAAAAGCGCAGAAAAAAAAAACTCAGTCAGAAGTATCCACAGCCCTAATGAGGCCTTTGCACTGGCCTCACCGTTCTTGGACCCAAAGCTTGCACAACAGCCCTGACCCTTGCCTCTTTCGCACTCCTTGGGATTATGTGCGCGCCACCCAGCAGTTTGCACTGGGCAGTACGGACAGAGCGCTGGGTCCTTTGGTGTTTTGTTCATCTTTGGCCATAGAGAAGATGCCAGGCCCTGTCTCCCTCCGAATGAAGTTCTCATAGCTGGAAGGAGCACTGTGGCACACAAGTCCTGGAATAATTCTGAGGAAACAGGATCTCTTTGAACCAACCCTTTTCTCTCTAATGCTTGTCTGGGGATGAAAGCTTTCTGATGACCTTGGAACACTTTCTGTGAACAGCGGGACATTGAGATAATCAGAGATGCCAGAGGACACAGGGGCTGTCCGTGTTGGCGCACACACTGCACTGGGACACCTGCATCGGCAAAGCCCCTTGGAGCAGAGGCACACAGGCCAAGAGAAGAGCTCCTGGGGTGGGAGGCTTAGGACAGATCCTGTTTCATTTTGTTCTTTGTTTTTGCCCTTGCTGGGAATGAAACCCAGGCCTTGAGTATGCAAGACCAGCGCTCTACTTCTGAGCTCTGACCTCACCCCAGGAGGGAGCTTTTCTGCTCCACCATGTGAGTGTAAAGAGTAGGCATGAGCCACTCGAGGAAGGCTGTCCCACACCTGTCTCTGCCGGCATGTCAATGGTCCTGCTCTGCCTCCAGAGCTGTGCGACCCAAATATTTGGTCCTTAAGGCACAAAGTCTACCCAAAGCTGACTGAGATGTTAATATTAAAATATACTTTTATAATTTGAACTAATTGTAATAACACATGTGGATAATCATTTTGATACATTAAACTATGCTAAAGAGCTTTTTCATTAACTTAAGCTTTTGAGATATTTATTACATTTATTATTTTTAGACTTTATATTTAAATTCTGTACATTATTTAGTTCATAATATTCTAGCATCTACTCTTAAGAATTACAAAACTTTAAAATATTTAAACTAATATACTATGCCCATTACTTAGCACAGACAGCAGCTACTAGTATCTCTATTTGTGGTCAGCCTGCATCTTAAATGCTGCACAGAACAATTCACACTAGTAGACAGTTTCAAAAAGGAAATAGTCATGAAGCCCATTCTGTTGCCACTTTCGGAAGCCACGACTGATTTTTTGATGGGTAGCATATACAGACCATGGTTGTAAATGCGTTAGGATTGAAGCCCATGCTTGTAAACTCAGAACGGAAATGAGAACCGTGTGTCTACTCCTGAGCTCCTCCTGTAGAAATCATGATATGTTTAGAAACATGAAAACAGGAGATGAAATGGTAGAAGTGCAGTGCTGAGACCTCCACAGCACACGGGGGAGGGGTGAAGAGTGCCCTCACATCAGAGAGAAGCCAGTTCAAAGTCAGTAGCAGAGAGTCCTGCAGAAATCAGCAAGGTGAAAGCATCTGAGCTTTTTCTTTTTCTTGCATTCTATGTAGACTAGACTCCTGGTGATCTGCCTGTTTTCAGCCTTCCAAGAGCTAAGATTCCAGGCGCATTCCACCATGCCGAGTCTCAATTGCCATCTCAGCCCTCCTTGGGGGTGGGGCCAGCTCAGCACCCCTGTGATCTGCCTAAGTAGACCCTTTAGTCCACTGAGCTAGCTATCTGGCCAGCCTGATTCCTGATGCTTCTAAAAAGTGAGTATGTAAGTGGAGAAGAAGATGAAAAGGTGATTGAATATTTTCTTATCTTCAATAGCTCCCAGCTCAACAACATAATTTTCTTGAAGTGGTTGGTAAGAGTTTTGTGGAAAGTTTTAGACTTAACACATATTGATTTAATGTTGTATGGATGAAATGTACACTTTAAAAATCACACACAATGGAAATATTCATCCATAACTATTTCTGGGTGATAGCAACAGAGAGACATTCAGCACCTGTGCAAAAATGTCTTCTCTGCTCATGCAACCACTGCATCACAGGGTTGTTTCACTTCACTTTGAGGATTTCCCCCTCTCTCAGCCAGGCAAGGCTTCTCCATTACACTGCCCCATGATCAGAAGCTCCCTCTCCAGAAATGCTCCTCCAGGCTCTTCCTTGAAGAGGTGGGGAGTTTGGCTACCAAAACCAGTGTAGGAAGTTTCAGGGAAAACTGATACAGCACCTTGTGGGGCTCTTTAACTCTTTCCACCCAATTGGAACAGCAACGTTCAGGCTTTGATTCCTTTGGAAATTTCATTTTTGCTAAAATTTTTAAGACAAAAGAATGATTGAATACATTTCAAAGTACCCAAGAAAACAGCTGGGAACCATTCCATGGCAGATTATGAAAATAACTGCACAGTCTTCTCCTCCCTGCATCTTGCAGTGTGACATTACAGACCTGTTTCTCCACCCTATGTATCAGGGTTTGCTATGTGGTTTCTTTTAGCCAAAGAAATATTCACAAATGTGATACAAAACAGATGTTTAAAAAGCACTTGTGCATCAGGATTTGCTTTCTTACTACACTCATACTCCAATGAACATCATCGAAACACACTCAGACTGGGCTCTGGAATACAGTGGAACAGAACAGAGAGACCTCACCCTGCCAGCCCCACACAAAAGACCCTGGGTCATCCAGCTGCAAGCCAATGCAGCAGCTGCTCAGAGATGCACAAATGAGGCCCAAGAGCACAGGTAGTTCAACCCAACTCCAGTACAGCTGAAGACTCATGAGCAGTGCTGGTGCTCCTCACTTGGCACCCTGCCTCTTCCTTCTGGCTCACCACTTGGCTATAAAACCAGCCTCTTTTGTACAGTCTGCACATCTTGTTTATAGAGCCTCAATGTCTTTTGTTCACTGCATCTAGTGCATTCAGGATTGATATTTTTGCTGACTATATTGCATAGTTCGGTACTGCAATTCTATGTTCTGTCATACTTTAGAGTACTGCATATAAAAGTCAGTCATGCAAGCAAAAGCAAAATCATCAGTGTGGAATTTCCTTTGACTATTCTTTGTTCTGAGTATTGCGAGGTACATAGTATATATAACTCCTCATTTAGTGATCAATTCATTTAATCACCCTATTGATAAAAGAGGAAGGTATTCATAAAATTTTACTACCTTAAACTACTTCTCTTGAAGGTAATTTGCCTACTACAACAAAAACTAATACACTAACTGGCCTATGTATTTTAAGACCCATTCTGGAATAAGCCATTCTTGTTCACTAGTTTTGCTGGTTTCTTAATTAGGAGAAAAACTAAGTAAGTCATGACTTGTGTATGAGAAGCAATTGAACAGAAAAACATGAACCAACCAAAACTGCATGTACATGTTAAAGAACTGGGAGAAAACACAATAGCAAAAGGAAATTATGTAAGCTGACTTAGCCTTAGAAAGATGAGACATAGGTGAAGTTATAGAAATGTCAACTTCACAAATGAAAAAGTACTACTGAAAATTAAAAATGCAAAAGAGAAATTTTGGGAGATAATTAAGAAAATCTGTAAGAAAAAGAAAACTGGACAAGAAAATCTGAGGACCAGTTTCAGAGTCCAGATGTAAATAAAAAGCACTTCAGATAATTAGGAAAAAAATAAAGATTTTTATCAGACAAGTAACTCAAGGGCTTTAGGAAGTTTGGAACATAAATTTTCATGTTACTGAACAATAGTTTATGAAAGACCAGCACCGGACACAGGACATTTAAGAGAGGACAGGAAAACATGATGCACAGACGATTTGGAACAAGAATATTATGGGAAGGCTAAATAAATAGCTTGCTAGTTACATATTAGCAAGTTTAGTAGCTAAGAAGTTATTGAGTTAACTGAAAGTTAAAAAATTGAAAACTCACCGAGAGTGAAAATGTACTGAAATTTAAAACTTTGAGAAATGGTGGAGTCAGAAAGTTCTTCACCGGAATTACACAGCCAGCCAACCTCGTTACTGAGTGCGAGGGGATTAATGACATTCTCAGGCGTGCGGGGCTTTAAAGATTTTACTATCCCTGCTGCTTTTCTCAGGAAGTTACCAGAGGAGGTGTCACTACCAAAGAGAAGATAAAACAAACAGGGAGAGGGAACTTGGATTTCAGGAAACAACAGCTACGCCCCTGCAGCACAGAGGCCGCATGGAGGGACTCAGCGCACCAGGCCCTGCGGGAGGAAGGAAGGCCGGCCGCGGCTCCGGAGAAGGTGAATTGGTGGACTGCCTGATGCCTCCGGAGCATGTGAGGGTGGTGGACACGCAGCTCCGCATTTCCTCTGGCAATTTCTGGGTCATGATTTTGAATATGTGTGGTCCTCATACGGAACACATTCTGGGACAGAAAAACTGCAAAATCCATGCATCAAATGCACACTTCTAATAAAATTGTATCTCGAAAGCTATCATTTATTTTAACATACACTGTTTATATAGCCTTAGTAAAACTACTGATTTGAATGTCTTTTCAGATATTTTAAATTTAAAGCAAAACTCAAAGTGTAGGTTTCAGTAGTCTGCCTATGCAAAAATTAGTCAGTTACATGAACTTGATTCCTCAAGAAACCCAAGAAGTTTAAGAATATTTTAGAAATTATTATTCATTCTACTATAACTTAAAAGCATTTTCATTGGGGGATAGAAAAACAGTGCTAGAAAGACGCTGAGATCCTGGTTGTCTGGCAAAAGCAGAAGCTGGAATGGGCTTGCACAGGCCACAGACCTGGAAGGTCAGCATCCGCCTGGTGCCCTCAGGCCCAGTGATACAGGGCAGCAGAATCCTGAACCTGCTAGGTGTTGGGTCCAACTGTGTGTTCTCTAAAACTGAAGAAAGTATTTTAGGAACAACTAAGGTTCAGACTGAGGGAAAGAACGCTTCCGTCTCAGAGACGGAAGGTGACCAGAATGGGTTGGCAAGGGCCCTGCATTTTTGAGGGATTTTTTAATAGAGAAAATTCACAATGTCAGGCAGGTTCAAGGTGGGATAAAAGGAAACTCGCAAGGTGGGACAGAACTATGGTCCACCAGTAAGGTCACAAGTGTAATTATTCAAGTAAAATTGATGAAACCAGGATCAAACTAAGTCTCATAGCAAGTGCTCATGAATGCAGAAGGGGGGATTTTCTTGTAGGGACACAGGTTGTAACTTCTTAGCTTTCTCAAGGTGATAGATCTTATTCCGAGGATTAGTCCTGATGTTTACCGTTAGGCAGTATGTGGGTGTGTTTGTTTAATCTCATCTCCTCTTGTCTTTAATCTCTGTCAGGCCAGCAGTGGAGGTGTCTGTCTCCACTGTAGCAGCAAGGCACCCCATCTTCTGCCCTGCCTCCTTCGAAGGCCCAGCCCAATCTGACTGCCTATAACATTTTATGTTACTTGGTTGTCTATAACAGGAGCAACACTTTGAACTCTTTGAGTGTTTCCTGTCTCACAAATAAAAGTGTAAAAATTCACAGATTGTTTCTGCATGGTTATTACGGCAGCACCAATAAAATTTATTCTGAAATTGACCTTACTGTTGAATTAGTACAGGCACTTTATACTAAATTTGACTACATTCAGCACTAAGTCAGTATGTACAAAATACTTTTACATGCACCTTGTGTTTCATTCATATTGCTTATACACTGCTTCCCCTGAAAATATTGTCTGACCTCACCTATGACCTTTGAAAACCCTGAATTCTAGAAGAGGGAAATGGCAGAAGAAAAGCATTCTGTGAGCCTTACCTATTTCCTGAGACTCCTGGAGAGCCCTCTGAGGGCTCAGTGAACACCTGTTTTCTCAAGTATTCAAGGTTTTTCTGGTTAGTTTTAAAAGTTTTTAGTAAAGCCATGAGTGAAAAAAATCAGTTAGTACTTCAAGAAGTAACCATGATAAAAAAAAAAAAAAAACTGTGAAATTCTAATATTTGAGCCAGGATGAAGGTTACAAATAGCATTTTATGGAAAAAGCAAAGCTGGAAAACCATTTTGCATTTCACTGTAGTAGAAATTATCAATCATAACGATAACTCAAAATATATTAAAGACATTTCTACTAATCCAGACTTAAGAATTCTCACAATTAGCAGAAACAAAAAATAATATAGTTAACTATATAAAAGTAAAATAATTGATATTGGTCAAAGCATATAGTCGAATGAACACATTTTAATAATTTTTTTTTTTTTGCAGATTAAAGCATCTGTTTATTTTTTTTTTATTTAGTTTTATTTTATTGAAATACAAATGTCAATCAGACAGTTTCAAAACACCATAACCATACAAAGTCGATGAAATAATACATTGCAAACTGTTTTCATAACGTTTTGGTATTGTACAAGGTGCACACATGATATTATATTTACAGGTATTTATGTAGCTGAATTATATCAAAGATTCAATAATTATTTACCTAGTGGATGACCATAGCACTAAAAGCCGACATAATATCCTGTCCAACCACCATTAGTGCAGATCTTGCCTCTCATAGAATTATGTAGAAGCACAGCGTTATCTAACCCAACTGTACTGTCTATACACACACAG